>JAQBSW010002696.1:0-97687 GCA_029291075.1 Eudiplozoon nipponicum | reverse complement strand
TATTTAAACTTTGTACTATGGATATATGGTGCGTGTGTGTGTGTGTGTACTTTCATTAAGTGATATCTCTATTGGTTGTTAATATAGGTTTTCAGAGAAAGAAAGAAAGACTGCGGTAGACATATGTGAACGTATTGTGTTAATTTTGGCTTACACACTAATATTTTAATTATTTTATTACTGGTTCTTAAGTTATTGTCTAACGAATTTTGAAATGAGCAACATAGGTGACCAATGTTTTGCTGTCTTAGCGTCTCTAAATCCTATTAATTGATCGAACAAAGAAATGATTTAGTTATATATTTGATAGCTAATATGTTAATGCAACTTTGTACTTTATTTTGACCACCCATGATATAAGCGGTAAAATGGTAGCTTGATTTTAATATTTAAACTTTGTACTATGGATATATGGTGCGTGTGTGTGTGTGTACTTTCATTAAGTGATATCTCTATTGGTTGTTAATATAGGTTTTCAGAGAAAGAAAGAAAGACTGCGGTAGACATATGTGAACGTATTGTGTTAATTTTGGCTCACACACTAATATTTTAATTATTTTATTACTGGTTCTTAAGTTATTGTCTAACGAATTTTGAAATGAGCAACATAGGTGACCAATGTTTTGCTGTCTTAGCGTCTCTAAATCCTATTAATTGATCGAACAAAGAAATGATTTAGTTATATATTTGATAGCTAATATGTTAATGCAACTTTGTACTTTATTTTGACCACCCATGATATAAGCGGTAAAATGGTAGCTTGATTTTAATATTTAAACTTTGTACTATGGATCTATGGTGCGTGTGTGTGTGTGTACTTTCATTAAGTGATATCTCTATTGGTTGTTAATATAGGTTTTCAGAGAAAGAAAGAAAGACTGCGGTAGACATATGTGAACGTATTGTGTTAATTTTGGCTCACACACTAATATTTTAATTATTTTATTACTGGTTCTTAAGTTATTGTCTAACGAATTTTGAAATGAGCAACATAGGTGACCAATGTTTTGCTGTCTTAGCGTCTCTAAATCCTATTAATTGATCGAACAAAGAAATGATTTAGTTATATATTTGATAGCTAATATGTTAATGCAACTTTGTACTTTATTTTGACCACCCATGATATAAGCGGTAAAATGGTAGCTTGATTTTAATATTTAAACTTTGTACTATGGATATATGGTGCGTGTGTGTGTGTGTGTACTTTCATTAAGTGATATCTCTATTGGTTGTTAATATAGGTTTTCAGAGAAAGAAAGAAAGACTGCGGTAGACACATGTGAACGTATTGTGTTAATTTTGGCTTACACACTAATATTTTAATTATTTTATTACTGGTTCTTAAGTTATTGTCTAACGAATTTTGAAATGAGCAACATAGGTGACCAATGTTTTGCTGTCTTAGCGTCTCTAAATCCTATTAGTAAAGGCCGTTAACTTTTGATTCCTTTTCATTGTGACTGGGTCCGTCGGTCAAGACAGATTTGGTAAATGGAATGGGCCTGCAGTATAGAATGCAGAATATGAAACTGACCAGTTATTAGATGATGGAGCAATCTGTGGTGATTCAACAGATTTGACCACTACACAATGGTCCTAATTTTAGATGAAATTCATTCCAGATTTCATTTCAGTTGATACTCAGTTAATCTATTGCGTTCGCAATGAGTCTGCAGCCTCCCAAGAGTACGTTATTACTTGTCTCCTGTGAGTGTCTTAGTATATTGAATCTCTGAATATGTCCATATTTTAATTATATCCCAGTCTATATATCTTGATTGGACACATATGTTCTACCATATACAAAAAACTTCACATCTAAAGTAGGTATCTCATATATTCCTGATGTATGCAGGAGTTGTAAATTTCCTTACCGTTCTGATATTGTTTATAGCTGATAATTAAACAAACATTGGTTGCTCGGGCTATGCTAACAATTATTTAAATAAAGATTACGATATTCATATAAACACTGTTCTCATTATATACATACACTTGTCAGTATAATCTTAGAATTGTATAATGTAGAAAAGGAAATTCATCCAGTAGACTGCTTTCGTCCATATTGGGAACTTGCTCTAACCACCGAGTCATCCTGCTGCACACTACACACAATTTTAACTTGCATACTAACGCATGCTTCTTTGTTAGCCTTTAATTTTGGTGTTGGCTATATGGCTTCTCTTTAGACCTGAAGTTCCAAGTAACCATCCCAAATCTGTCATTAAATACAGACACCACGCTACCTAGGTAAGTGGTATTGAATTGAAAAATTATATAACTTAACAATCATTGGTTGGAAATTTATGTCTAAAGAGAATCCACATATGCTTCGCCTAAAGGAATTGCTAACCAAAAAAATTGTATATAACTGCTAATTATTTTTAGCGTGCGGCAGGATGGCTTAGTGGTGAGAATAACAGTTTCAAATAAAGACTTTCCCAGGTTTGAGCCCTATACGCAGCACATTCTGGACAGTACGTGATGAATTCCAAATAAGAGCAAAAACCGTCTACTGGATGACTTGCCTTTCTTCCATTATACAATGCTTAGATTATACGGAAAAAATTTTCATATGAAATGGGACTGGTGATTAAATCAAGACCGTAAACTTGATTTAAATAATTTTTACCACCGCTCGCTCAACCAATGTTCGTTTAACTATATAAATGCTTAGTTCAAAACTAATTTCCTCCATCTATGACAGATAGGGATGGTATTTGGCACGTTAGGCCTAAAAATATGCCATATAGACTCCACATTAAGGAAAGGCTAACTAAAAAACATTCGTCAGTTTTACTTGAAAATTGTGTGCAGCAGGTAGCTCAGTGGTTAGATTAACAGATTCAACTGCGGACGTGCCCATGTTCAAACCCTGTCCGCAGAAAATTCTTGATAGTACCTGTAGAGTTCCCAGTAATGACGAAACCGGTCTAGTGGATTAATCGCTTTATTTAATTATATAATGCTTATAATATACTGAAAAATACATGTATATATTGGTACTGGTGTTTATACAAATATCGCAACCTTGATTTAAATATAGCTAGTAATTTCCATGCCATAAGGCTTTCTTTTATTAATTCAGTTTCATGCTTCGCATGATGTATTTGCCAATCAAATCTAACTAACATCATTTTCATGGTTCACTCTGTTAACTTCATTCGATAACCATTCGTCGTATCAGTTGCTCTGTTACAATATCTCTATATTACAATTACACTATTTTAAAACTTCTTTATGAATGAATATTTTCATTTCATGCGTATGGTTAAAAAATCCTCATGAGTTTGACAAGTGTTCTTCAGTTTTACATTCAGGAGTGATAATTCACATTTTCATTCATTTCAATTAAAACTTGTATTTCTCCTTTTGACCAGCTAAATCGAAACATTTCTCAAAAACCGTATTCCCGTAAATCTTAATTCTGAAAATGTCATCGAGAAATCTTTCAAACAATTTAGGATAGAGGGTTTCGTTCGTCAGATCTGTTTTAAAAATAATGCACGCAAATGCTTGCGACTGCGACGAACAATCTTTGGTCTATAGGGACACATTTAAAATGCTCATAGCAAACTTTTCTGAACATAAATTTGGTAATGTTTTTGAATTCTGGGAATTTTTACTTAACCTGTAGTTTAATTTGTTTACTATGTATATATATATATATATATATATATATATATATATATATATATAGAGAGAGAGAGAGAGAGAGAGAGAATAACTAAGAACGTTCCCAGTGTTAAAGTTAATATGACGTTTAGTACGCAGAGAATCATGAGGTTGGATGCCAAAGACGCGCATACGGTGACAGAAGTTTCCAAACAATATGAGCGTCCAACATTGCAATCCACACTGGCGCTGTTACCATGTGCAAAATACAAATTTGCGCAACAAGTTTAAACGATCAACTACACTGGGTACCAGTTACCTTTCGACGCCAATCTGTCAGACTTTCTCTAGCTGAAAGGTTGTCAAAAGTTAGAATGAGCCTTGCTTCGCCTAAAGGTTATTATCTATTTTTGTTTTAGTCTACATCATTATGTTGTATAAAATCATCCAGAAAAATCGATTTGTTTCCTATTGGGAACTCTCCAAGTACTCTCCCGAAGGAAAGTATAACTGAAACATGATCTGGTTTATAACATATTACGTGTAGCGTGAGGCAATGGTTACACAATTGTAAGAGTCTCGAACACCTAAGAAAACGTGTCTGGTTCAAACCCTCTTTGCGCGAAATTATGAACAGTAATTTATTAATTCCAAATAAGTACGAAATCGCTTTCTGTTGAATTGCCATTGCAACCTGAAATACGTTTTTATTCTATACCGATATCTTGTATAATCAATATTCTCTTATTAGACTCAAATTAAATGTAACTTCCGAAAATGAGATGGTGGCTGTTGCCTTGTGAAAGATCGTGAGATCTAGTTAGATCTTCAGGTATTTAGGTATGCCAAATAGTTCCAAGCTCCGAATCAAATGTCCTACGGAAAATATAGGAAATTACTTAACGTAATATCAAAAAGAACGAAACTGAACTACCGAATAATTTGCCTCTGCTACCTTATACAATTTGTTGTTTAAACTAGCATAAAATACATAATAAATTCCTGCCATTAATAGTCAACATGTATTTTGATATATATATATATATATATATATATATATATATATATATATATATATATATATATATTCCAAACAATATGCATTGGCTTTGAATATTGCTATTAGTACTAAATAAAGTAAAATCCAATGAATTAATGAGAGTATGCTTATTGTGAATAAATGGCGAATTCATTTTGTGAATCCTTAATCATTGGTTGGTCATTTGATAACTAGTCTGATTGTAATTTATTTAATTAAAATAGTTGTACAAGCTACTTTGGTTAGTTCCGTTTTAATTAAGAATCTATGAAATATAGTTAAATCTGCTTTGAATAAAAGATCGACGATAAGGTAACCTTTAAATCAAATTTGATTTCCATATATATTCAATGCGGTTTGATCCTCGATAGTCAGTTTGCCGTCGTACTCTGATGATGATCAAGGAAAGTCGAAAGGCGTCAGTGTGTTGCGGCTGGCGGTAGTATTGTTATGTTGTTCCACGACTGGTTAAATACAACGGGATTGGTGTTTACTTCAAGCTCGCAAACTTGATTTAAAGAATTGTTACCACCACCCGCGCAAACAATTATTGTTAAATTGTATTGCCTTTATATTTATATGTGGCGAAAGCTACAAACAGTTAATGTTCGTGACTGCATAGAAATTGTGCAGCCGACATTTCCTGTCAAGTTTAATGTGTGCGAGACTGCTAGAGGTGAGAGCCGCATATCTAAATTTGATTTCCATATATATTCAATGTGGTTTTACCCTCGATAGTTAAATTGCTTTCGTACTCTGATGATGATCAAGGAAAGTCGAAACGCGTCAGTGCGTTGCAGCTGGCGGTAGTTTTGTAATGTTGTTCGGCGACTGGTTAAATACAATGGGATTGGTGTTTACTTCAAGCTCGCAAACTTGATTTAAAGACAAGATAAGGTAACCTGCCGAGTAGTTTGTCGCTAATGAACAATTATCAGAGACGATATATAGAAGTCAAGAAAAAACCAAGCTCGTGTCATTTTTGAGAGGATGAAAAGGACAAATTTTGGAGCATTTTTTAAGGAAAGCACAGCCAATTTAATTCTATATAATATATATACCGAGTTTGTAAATTGATATCCATCATATTGCTACCATGTACCGACTTGGAAACCATAGTGTTAGTATCATGTACCTTTTCGGAACAATAATGTTGGTATCGGTTACTAACACAATAGCCATAGTGTTAGTATCCTTTACAGACTAGGTATATATATATATATATATATATATATATATATATATATATATATATATATATATATAGTGTGAGTTAGCATTGAAGTCGTATTGTCGTTGATTTTAGATTATGTTAGCTTCACTATTACAGGTTTACACATTCGTCTAGGAGATTGTACCGTCCTATTATTCCACATTCTTCTACCAAATATATAGTGGTTAAAGGGCGTAATACCGGCTCCTACTGATGAGTCGCCAGTAAGCACGAAACGAATGTGCATGAGATTACACTTTCCGTTCATACTGCCTTCGGTTTATCCTTCTGGTCGCAAGTGAATTAATTTCTTACTGGGTTCGCAACACCTAATACATACTAGCACACTTATTGTCATAACAATATGGCCAACTATGAAAGTGTTCATGATACAGAGCAATTAATAGTAGGTCTTTAGAATTGCACTTTAGGAGATATTTCTGGGGGTTTTAATTATTCCAATTTAGGCGATCACACCGTATTTATGTATTATTTGAGCCTTGTATCTCAGAGGATACCTAATGGTAGTGACCAAAGGCGTTCTACAAAAGATGGCGTTCCTGCTTGGATACTTTAGGCGAAAAGATTTACTCTAGATGATCACGTTAGCCGCGATTCCAAGAATAGAAATGTAAAGCTTTTCATGTTCAGACCAGACAACCGTTCTAATTGGATCGACGATGCAAAATTTTTAAATCCATAAAGAATAACCAACCCTACAGAAATCTTTGATTCGGGCTTGTGGATTTTTCTTATGGAGACTGTACCCAGAAGAGCCACATGGACGATATCAACTCGAGGGAATATAGCACAGGACTGATTTATCAGGCGAGGAAAAATGGGAAATCAACTCCGACCGGAATTTCACGACAGACTAGTTTCGAAATCAGTCGGGCTTGATATTTCTCAAGAATTTGTCAACAGTATTTTTGTGGCAATATTGCCTGCCACATTAGGGGCCATCCTAGATGTTTATGATACATTGGAACTAGAGTGACTAAAAAAACTTTAAGGGTTGGATAAAATGTATCACCAGGACGAACTTAAGTTGTATACAGTAACAGCAGATTCGCGCCTTGAGAAGCATCTCAGACATATGTCAGAAAGACTCTTGACCTAAGAGAATTATATAAGTACCCTCCGACGGGAAGTGAGTTGATACCCAAGATGGAAATTTTCAACAGATGTAGGGAAAATTCTTGGTATCAAAGGCATGCCTTCAAATTTCGAGGAGGTGAATCGCATGAGGTTGTTCAAGGACCACGCGGGTGGTGCATTTGGCATCGTAAATATGCCAAGTTTGGCAAGTGTCATGACGAAGCATGCATGATTCCACGATAGGGTGGTCCCCGATAGTAAGAAAGTATTCGTCCTGTGGCATTATGGAAGTTGCCAGCAACCAGTTGATTCGCAGCTAGTAGGGGCCATAGGGTGTTGCGCATGCTAGGTTCCAAGTAGTGCATATTGGAGGCATCCTAAAATCATAAAAGTTATGTTCGCAAGCTTCGATGGAATAAATGCGCAACAATTCAGTCCGTAAATCTGTTAGATTTCGGCTGAATGGTAATTTTGAAGAGGTTGCTGGCTATAGCAACAATAAGTTCGTCGTAGCGGATAGACTAAGTGCATTAAAATTCTTAATAGACACGGGTGCAGATGTTAGCAAAGTTCGATCAGATGTGGTGTAAATTGATTGCCCCACATTCGATAATCAACTATGGATTGTCGATGGAATTGCAATTGTGGTTAAGAGGGTTAAAGAATTATCAGTGTCATTATGTGTTTGCGTGAAAATAAATTTCAGTAACGATCTTAAAATGTTTAGATCTTTCATCGTATGGACATACCATACAAATTTGAACATTCAGTTTATGTGAATTGCTGTAAAGATATAATATGAGAAAAGGTAAGGTACGTGGGATGGAGCAAGTGTGCATATTGAAAAGGCAACAGGGTGCGAGTATGTGTTGACAATGTTGATGGATCTCGAGTTGATAAGCAGCGAATTCACGTCATTTATTCCAACTTTGTCGGGGTTGCGTAATTTGAAAGATTAAACTACTGGACGACAACTGTACAGGTATTGAACTGTTCGGCAGACACTGCGACGCGGGGGAAGGTTTGTTGTCGCTACCAATTAGAAGGCCGATGTCAAGTTTGGAGAATAGAGCAATTACAGATTAGGTGTCCGGAGCTCGATCAAGAACTAGGCTGCTCAATTTTTGCAGCGGGATCAAGTTTACATACATTGTTTATCTCAATGTTTGATTTGGAGTCCGCATTAGCAGTCAGGGTATGAGGTGGAAACCTGGACTTTTGTGCATCAGAGTGATTAGTGGATATATTAAGTCTGAGGGCATTGGTCAGCTAGGATATTCAGCCGTGACTTCGAGGCATAGAAATTGATGACCAAGGAGATCCAATGGACACGCATTGAACAATAGTGGAACAAGATAGTCCTTTATAGAGCAGTTGACTTCATAAAACAAAGGCATGCAATGAAGCATCAATAGGAAGGCGCTCACTAGTAGAATGCTTTCTCGTGGAATTCCTCCTGACAAAGAAAGTTACATTGTTAGTAAGTAGTGTGAGGAACAACAGATTAATTGTGAACGTTGATCAGATACTCTTTACAACATCATGCTCTCACGCTTAGGTTTGACAAAATGTGACGAGACCAATTGAAAACAAGACATTCGAATTTACATCTTGCAATTTGTTAAACTTTAGTGCATTTTTAGTAGAAATGCACTCCGCATTTTGACAGATGTATCTTTTACATGATACAGGTTTCACCATACATCCCTATCATATTTGAAGCCAGTTCATCGTTAGAAGTTCGTAAGTGCAGCGATCAGATAAATAAATTGTGCTTTCTGTGATATCTTAAAGCGAACTCTCTCACCTCCACATTAAGATAATTAATAGATCCTGGAAATGGTAGAGAAAAATCCACAAAACAAGAAGTAAACTGGAAATAGTGTAACTATGATTGTGCCACTAGCGAAACGCAATTAATTTGGTCTTCTTAGCAAGCCGGCAGATGGAATATATAAATAAAAACAATTTGTAAAAATAAGAAGAGACAATTTTGGACAAAGCAAATTCCCGCATTTTGAAAGAGAAGAAACAATCTTCCCCAGTTGCACCGTTCTCTGAATAGAAAAGAACAACATCTGCATAGAATTAAAAAGGCAAATATCTTTGTATAACAAGTAGAGATTGTTATTCAAATAAATATTTTGCACGAACATTGGTTGCGAAGGTGGTGATAACAATTATTATAATCAAGGTTGCGGTCTTGATATAAACACCTGACCCATTAATTACTTACATATGTCAGTATAAACTAAGAATTGTATAGTGTAGAAAAGGCAATTCATCCAGTAGACCGGTTTCGTCCTTATTGGGAACTCATCAAGTACTGGCCAGAATTTGACGAAACCGGTCTACTGGATGAATTGCCTTTTCTACACTATACAATTCTTAGTTTATACTGACATATGTAAGTAATTAATGGGTCAGGTGTTTATACCAAGACCGCAACCTTGATTATAATAATTGTTATCACCACCCGCGCAACCAATGTTCGTTTAATTATATAAATGTTCATTTCAATCCCAATTCCCCATGTAATGTGGTGTCTGTTCAGTAATGACAGATTGGGCATGGTTAGTTGGAACTTTGGGTCTAAATGGATGCCATATGAGCTCCACCTAAAGGAAAAATTGACTAACCAAGTTACATTAGTTAGTATATAACTGAAAATTGTGTGTAGTGTAGTGTGCGGCAGGATAGCTCAGTGGTTAGAGCACCAGATTCCGAAGCAGACGTGCCCAGGTTCATATCCTGTCCGCGGCAAATTCTGGCCAGTACTTGATGAGTTCCCAATAAGGACGAAACCGGTCTACTGGATGAATTGCCTTTTCTACACTATACAATTCTTAGTTTATACTGACATATGTAAGTAATTCAAGGGTCAGGTGTTTATATCAAGACCGCAACCTTGATTATAATAATTGTTATCACCACCCGCGCAACCAATGTTCGTTTAATTATATAAATGTTCATTTCAATACCACTTCCCCATGTAATGTGGTGTCTGTTCAGTAATGACAGATTGGGCATGGTTAGTTGGAACTTTGGGTCTAAATGGATGCCATATGAGCTCCACCTAAAGGAAAAATTGACTAACCAAGTTACATTAGTTAGTATATAACTGAAAATTGTGTGTAGTGTAGTGTGCGGCAGGATAGCTCAGTGGTTAGAGCACCAGATTCCGAAGCAGACGTGCCCAGGTTCGTATCCTGTCCGCGGCAAATTCTGGCCAGTACTTGATGAGTTCCCAATTAGGACGAAACCGGTCTACTGGATGAATTGCCTTTTCTACACTATACAATTCTTAGTTTATACTGACATATGTAAGTAATTAATCCTGTCCGCGGCAAATTCTGGCCAGTACTTGATGAGTTCCCAATAAGGACGAAACCGGTCTACTGGATGAATTGCCTTTTCTACACTATACAATTCTTAGTTTATACTGACATATGTAAGTATTTAATGGGTCAGGTGTTTATATCAAGACCACAACCTTGATTATAATAAATATTTTGCACGTTTACACGTATATATATTTCCAACGAGAGTCGAAATGAATACGACATTTTACTAGGTAAGAACACGAACTATTTCGTCATTTTTCGCATGATAATTTCTATATACATTTTGTCAGAATAAAATAAATATTGCATCATTTGCTTTGATGTCTGAGACTCGATGTATTATTCTACCCCTGCTGGATAAAACATGCTATTTGAAGTCATATTCAACGCAAAGTTAGATATGCAGCTCTCACATCTACTAGTCTTGGGTATATTGTACTAGACTGGAAATGTCAGCTGCATAATTTCTATGCAGTCGCGAACTTTTTGCAATTTTGCCACATAAATATAGATAATACAGTTAAAAAATCATTGATTTTACGGGTGGCGGTAAAATTTAAAAAAATCGTGTTTGCGATATTGAAATAAACACAAATCATACTGTATTTAATCACACATCCACCAGATTTCCAATCTCTTGGGCGTTTTCTATTTATGTGAAACTGTCGGAGATGCAACAATGTAGATAATCGAGGAATTTTTTTTGCAAATGGTCAAGACGTATGTAACTGTATATATAAATTAATATATATTCTTCTATATTGCTTTATTACTTTTCATAAGCTAAACATGTACAGGTACGTAATTATTCGTTAATCTATACAATTAACACCCTTGTGAAAATAACCAATTTAATGTATAAATCTCAGCTCATCTGAAACACTTGCACACACACATAGCAATACATCCATAAAATAAAAGATATTCATGTATATATATATATATATATATATATATATATATATATATATATGTATATATATGTTTGTATATACAAGTAGCTATTTAATATGACTTATGTATTTAAATGTTGTGGCGGATCCTTAATAAACTACTTGGGGTTCAAAGTCCTGGAGAGCGGGAGTTAATTGGATCAATTAAATCGTAAATTCTAATTATAAATAAAGAACTACATAAAAAAGTTCGTCAAGACAAACTTCAGTTTGGCTTAAGAGTGTCTGACAAGAAAGTTTCAAAAAGTTTGAAAAGATTAAACAAGTTTAAGTAGTTTTAATTTTGATAGTTTTCACTCTGAAATATTTCGACGATTAAAGTAGTTTTAAAGCATTAATTTTCAATGTTTCGAGGGCAAAACTGTTTTTTAGATATGTTTATATATAAATTGATAGACCGAAAAATAGATATATATATATGTTTAGATAGATAGATAGAGAGACAGATAGATAGATAGATATATATATAGATAGATATATATATATATAGATATAGATAGATAGATAGATAGATAGATAGATGGACAGAAAGATAGATAGATAGATAGATAGATAGATAGATAAATAGATAGGCAGATGGATAGATAGGGGTACCCATGCTGCTAAAATTGAACAGAGGATCAGGCAATTGTATCACAAATAACGTGAACTGAATAATTTCCAAAGGTCAATTCTTCTTTGTAATTAATTAATTACTAGGAAAATTTGACTTTAAAGGTTTACATATTAGACATTTCTTAGTCTAATTCTTTAAATCAAGTTTGCGAGCTTGAAGTAAACACCAATCCCATTGTATTTAACCAGGCGTCGAACAACATAACAAAACTACCGCCAGCTGCAACGCACTGACGCTTTCGACCTTCCATGATCATCATCAGAGTACGACGGCAAACTGACTAGCGAGGATCAAACCACATTGAATATATATGGAAATCAAATTTAGATATGCGGCTCTCACCTCTAGCAGTCTTGCATACATTGAACTTGACTGGAAATGTCGGCTGCAGAATTTCTATGCAGTCACGAACATTAACTGTTTGCACCTTTCGCCAAATATACATATATAGGCAATACAATTCAACAATAATTGATTGCGCGGGTGGTGGAAACAAATTCTTTGAATCAAGTTTGCGAGCTTGAAGTAAATACCAATCCCATTGTATTTAACCAGTCGTCGAACAACATAACCAAAACTACCGCCAGATGCAACGCACTGACGCGTTTCGATATTCCATGATCATCATCAGAGTACGACGGCAAACTGACTAGCGAGGATCAAACCACATTGAATATATATGGAAATCAAATTTAGATATGCGGCTCTCACCATCTAGCAGTCTCGCATACATTGAACTTGACTGGAAATGTCGGCTGCACAATTTCTATGCAGTCACGAACATTAACTGTTTGCAGCTTTCGCCACATATACATATATAGGCAATACAAGTTAACAATAATTGATTGCGTGGGTGGTGGTTATAAATTCTTTAAATCAAGTTTGCGCGCTTGAAGTAAACACCAATCCCATTGTTTTAACCAGTCGTCGAACAACATAACAAAACTACCGCCAGCTGCAACGCACTGACGCGTTTCGACCTTCCATGATCATCATCAGAGTACGACGGCAAACTGACTAGCGAGGATCAAACCGCATTGAATATATATGGAAATCAAATTTAGATATGCGGCTCTCACCTCTAGCAGTCTCGCATACATTGAACTTGACTGGAAATGTCGGCTGCACAATTTCTATGCAGTCACAAACATTAACTGTTTGCAGCTTTCGCCACATATACATATATAGGCAATACAAGTTAACAATAATTGATTGCGTGGGTGGTGGTTATAAATTCTTTAAATCAAGTTTGCGCGCTTGAAGTAAACACCAATCCCATTTTTTTAACCAATCGTCGAACAAAATAACAAAACTACCGCCAGCTGCAACGCACTGACGCGTTTCGACCTTCCATAATCATCATCAGAGTACGACGGCAAATTGACTAGCGAGGATCATGGAAGGTCCAAACGCGTCAGTGCGTTGCGACTGGCGTTAGTTTTGTTATATTGTTCGACGAATGTTTAAATACAATGGGATTGGTGTTTACTTCAAGCTCGCAAACTTAATTTAAAATTACTTCTCTATATTTGTAGCGCATAAAATTCGTATCAGGATACATGTTCTTTGGTGTCTTCTGAGCCCCAACCTAGCTAATAAGATTAGAAACGGTCTGCTGGTTTAATTAAAAAAATGTTTGTTGCGAAGATCTAATATATATGCAAGTATGCATTAGGTTTTGCGAACCTAGTAACAAATTATTTCAGTTGTGAGCAGAAGGATAAACCAAAGGCAGCATGAACGGAAAGTATAATCTCATGTACATTCGTCCTATTATTCCACATTCTTCTACCAAATATATAGTGGTTAAAGGGCGTAATACCGGCTCCTACTGATGAGATTATACTTTCCTTTCATGCTGCCTTTGGTTTATCCTTCTGGTCACATCTGAACTAATTTGTTTCTAGGTTCGCAAAACCTAATACATACTTAATAAATAAGAAATTAACATTTGCAAACAATTGTTCATTATACATATAATATGGTATACTACTTATAGTAGCATCATGCGAGTAGTTTAATTGAATAACGTCCTTTATTTTATGCTGATATAATGGATGATATAATGGGCGTATTACCGTAGCTGGACGTAGATGGTGAAATTCTAGACAGAAAGAATGGATTGATTCAACGTTATTTAATTATGGGCACTAATTTAATTCATTAACATATTGACGACGCAAAGTAAACGATGCATATTTGAACAAAATTAATTTCAAGTGCTGATTCGTCGCGGCGGATATTTGAGCGGGAGAATATTTCATATAAAGTCCAGCATCACATAATGTACACCACAAAAGCCACCTTTCAAAAAAACAATTTTTACTTTTATACCAACCAACAAATTGCTCCCGTCCTGCTTTTAAGTGAGCCACATGTTCAAACTAACATATTTTGACCTGTCATTAGAAATCAGACATTGCTATCTCAGGTGGTGAAAATAAAATAAACCGTACCGGCAGAATTTGATTTTACAGAACGTCTGATTTAATTCGCAGGAAATTCACAAATATGAATATGCTATCTATTTATCATAGAAGCAACGCGCTCTGCCAAATGTTTTGACCAAGTTCACAAATTAATAGATAATGAGTTTACATACTCATCATCCAGTAGACCAGTTTCTTCTTTATTGGGATCTCTTCAAGTACTGTCCAGAGTTTTGTCGCGAACAGGGCTCGAACCGAAGAACGTTTGGTTTAAAATGGGTAACTTTATTCACTGTACCAAAATTCGTAAATAAATGTGGCCATTGAAGCAGCACATCACCTCTTAGATAAAGTTAAGTGAAAAATTTAATAATGCTATTGTTGACGCAATAAATGCATATATATATATATATATATATATATATATATATATATATATATATATATATATATATATATATATAAACATCTATAAAGTCAAATGGCTCATGAAAATGTAAACGAAAACATTGTCATGCTTTTAAAAAAATGCTTGATTAACAACTCGATTGTATTCAAATTATCCCGCGGATGGGGCTCTACACAGTAATTCACAGTTCCCAATAAAGACGACATTACTTTATTGGATAAATTGCCATATCTAATTTATACAATGCTTAACGTATCCTGAAAACATATTTATAAGGGTTTTGAGGATTCTATCAAATTCGTAATCTTAGTTTAAATAATTCTCACATCTGTCCGGACATTAAGCGACATTTTGCTCAGAGTTCAGATGTCTAAGAGAAGTGATTTGGATTGGAAAAAAATTAGATGCATAGATAACTTTTTTCTCACAACCAAATTAATTACAAAATATAACAAATGTTTGTTTGTCACACCTTCTAAACTTCAAAATATTCTCTGTGCAAAATTGGATGTTCCTAAAAATTGGTAAGTACTAAAAAATATTTGGCAGGAATTTAGTTAATAATATTGAGGAAAATGACGACAAATGGGCGTTTTCCCACATTTTATCTTGTTTCAATTGTATTTCAAGCCAAGAAAAGGATAATGTTAAACACTTGCACTATCCAAATGTTTGCCCTTGTACAGGATACTGTCCCAAAATGGACTTGTATAATTGAAGGACAAAAGAATAAAGGACATCTGATAATTTTTGACATATGCAAATAAATGGCAATAGCATTCATTTATTTGATGACACATTTTATATGTTTCTCAGAATGATATGGAAATATCGTAAAATATTCCCATTCTCAAAATAGTTAAAAACTTTGTAATGGTGAAAATGTTAATATTTTTCTGTTCGTGTTTTTTAATCTAGCAGATTTAATGGTTACGACCATAAAATATAATCAGCAATATGATGCCTGATTTGGCTATCATTGCAAACTAATATTTATCTTTTTTTTCAACATATGCCTGCATTTTTCGTTGATTGGTCGTACTTTTTACGCTTCAGTATTGTGATAAATCGCCCTACCGTCAGATCGTGAGGTGAGATCAGACAAACGCAGTCCTAAAACTTCGATAGGTGTGGATGAACCTGAATTGCGATACAGACAATTTAGATCTATGAATGTCAAGGTTTCGCTGCCGTTATACCCCCGTCACAGTATTTAGATTTTATGCTGTTTCTTAAATGGCACATTTGTAGGGATATGGATCAGAAGAATACAACAAAACTTTGGAGGAATTTCATGCAACATTTCCCATTTACATTTAATAAATAAAGGAATTATTTTGTAACAGCAAAAGAGGTTTGCACGCACCCAAATCAAACCCATCCTAAAATGATTTCAAGTTTAATAAGATAACAAGAGGTATCCGAAAAAGGAAGAGCATTACACGCCTGTGGAATAAGTACTGATAAATCTAAACAAGACATTAAGTTTGCATATTTTAAGATATTTGCATCAAGGAAATAAGTATTTATATGGTTGATTTGCATCGAAATGCATTGTCCTAGCACTCGCCGAAATAGATATCCTTTAAATTTCTGGGATGATATTTTGAGCGAGCTTTACCGGCTTGTCGTTGTCAAAATCCGCGCTTCTTCTTTACGCAAACGTGCGTTCATGCGCATTCAAATACAAACAATTACCATTAAACATCAAGGTTTCGATTTTGATTTAAGCAAATGTCTCATTATATGCATACATTTATCAGTATAAACTAAGCATTTTATAACAAAGCAGCGGTAATTCATCTAGTTGAACGACGACTTTATTCGGAACTCTTTAAATTCCGTCCAATGTCAGCCACGGACAGAGCTCGAAATTAGGGATGCCTGTTTTGGAGACTGTTGCTCTAACAATTGGGATATAATGCCGCATGCACGACATAATTGTCTCTCATATACTAAATAATGTTTCTTAGTTAGCCTTTCGTTTCAGTGTATCCTACACGGAATCCCTTTATACATAAAAATCCATTCAAATAAAATTGTGCCATTGGTTTCATTTATAATCACTATGTTTTATTGGCTATTGCACATATTCTTTTCCTGCGGGATGTGTTTACAGTTGAATGAGTTTGTATTGTTCATTACGCATTCAATGGTTTTGTATTTGTATTATCTATGTATGTGTTACGAAAGCTGCAATCTGTTAATATTTGTGATTGTATTGAAATTATGCAGTCGACATTTCAAACGAAGTAAACTTTATGCGAGACTACTAGGCGTGAAAGCCGCATATCTTATTTTGCTTTCCAAATATATATGTATGCAGTTTGGTCCTAGCTAATCAGTCTACTGTCGTACTCTGAGGATTAGGTTTTGCGAACCTAGTAACAAATTAGTTCAGTTGTGACCAGAAGGATAAACCAAAGGCAGCATGAACGGAAAGTATAATCTCATGCACATTCGTTTCGTGCTTACTGGCGACTCATCAGTAGGAGCCGGTATTACGCCCTTTAACCACTATATATTCGGTAGAAGAATGTGGAATAATAGGACGGTACAATCTCCTAGACGAATGTGTAAACCTGTAATAGTGAAGCTAACATAATCTGAAGTCAACGACAATACGACTTCAATGCTAACTCACACTATATAATATATATACCGAGTCTGTAAAGGATACTAACACTATGGCCATTGTGTTAGTAACTGATACCTTTTTTGAAATCGATGAGTACCGGATACTAACACTATGGTTTCCGAGTCGGTACATGATACCAACCTGATGGATATAAATTTATGCTAAAGTTCACCCAAATTGAGAATTACAACAATTTCCGAACACCTGTTACTCCAGTTAAACCATACACTCTGGCCTTCATCGATATCAGCTATCACATTTCGCGGTAAGCATGACATCACTCAATTCAATATATTACAGTTAAATACTGTTTGTTGCGAAGAACTAATATATATGCAAGTATGTATTAGGTGTTGCGAACCTAGTAACAAATTAGTTCAGTTGTGACCAGAAGGATAAACCAAAGGCAGCATGAACGGAAAGTATAATCTCATGCACATTCGTTTCGTGCTTACTGGCGACTCATCAGTAGGAGCCGGTATTACGCCCTTTAACCACTATATATTTGGTCAAAGAATGTGGAATAATAGGACGGTACAATCTCCTAGACGAATGTGTAAACCTGCAATAGTGAAGCTAACATCATCTAAAGTCAACGACAATGCGACTTCAACGCTAACTCACACTATATGATATATATACCGAGTCTGTAAAGGATACTAACACTATGGCTATTGTGTTAGTAACCGATACCAACAATATTGTACCGAAAAGGTACATGGTACTAACACTATGGTTACCGAGTCGGTACATGATACCAACCTGATGGATATCAATTTATGCTATAGTTCACCGAAATTGAGAATTACAACAATTTCTGAACATCTGTTACTCTAGTAAATCCATACACTCTGGCCTTGATCGATATCAGTTATCACATTTCGCGGTAAGCATGACATCATTCAATTCAATATATTACAGTTAAATACTGTTTGTTGCGAAGAACTAATATATATGCAAGTATGTATTAGGTGTTGCGAACCTAGTAACAAATTAGTTCAGTTGTGACCAGAAGGATAAACCAAAGGCAGCATGAACGGAAAGTATAATCTCATGCACATTCGTTTCGTGCTTACTGGCGACTCATCAGTAGGAGCCGGTATTACGCCCTTTAACCACTATATATTTGGTCAAAGAATGTGGAATAATAGGACGGTACAATCTCCTAGACGAATGTGTAAACCTGCAATAGTGAAGCTAACATCATCTAAAGTCAACGACAATGCGACTTCAACGCTAACTCACACTATATAATATATATACCGAGTCTGTAAAGGATACTAACACTATGGCTATAGTGTTAGTAACCGATACCAACATTATTGTACCGAAAAGGTACATGGTACTAACACTATGGTTACCGAGTCGGTACATGATACCGACCTGATGGATATCAATTTATGCTATAGTTCACCGAAATTGAGAATTACAACAATTTCTGAACACCTGTTACTCCAGTAAATCCATACACTCTGGCCTTGATCGATATCAGTTATCACATTTCGCAGTAAGCATGACATCATTCAATTCAATATATTACAGTTAAATACTGTTTGTTGCGAAGAACTAATATATATGCAAGTATGTATTAGGTGTTGCGAACCTTGTAACAAATTAGTTCAGTTGTGACCAGAAGGATAAACCAAAGGCAGCATGAACGACATTATGCTAAGTGAGTTAAGGAAAACCCACCAATAAGTTAAAAAAGTGTGTTGCCATACTTAGCATATTTAGGAAGAGTCTGAATACGTAATTTGCCCGTTTTTACGTTTGTGTGCGATACAGTGTTTTGTATACGGAGCATGACCTTTGAGCTTCTCTTTAACCTTCCGCAGATAGTCTACTTCACCTAGCTTTTTTCTTACCATAAAGCTAACAAATGTGGCTATTTCTTATGACCTGAAACTTTGTCTAATGGACAGCAATAATAAATTTTTTTGAATGTACCGGTTTATGTTTCGGACAATGGCAGTTGGGTAATTTGATGATATCTTTGTGCCTACTTGTGCGCATGTGATGAAATACTCTTGAAATACATTATTTATAACTACATGATATCTAAAATCAGTTTAAGCTTTGAATTCGGCATTTTGCCACAGGAAACCAAATAAGTCTTTTAAGAGTAATAATCGAAAACATGCTAGATTTAAACAGATCGTTATTTAATAGCTATTTTGCAACAAAGGCAGTTAGATATCCATTTGGCATATTTGGCCATGCATGTTTGCCGTCATATCGAAAGGTTTACATACTGTGACATACTGTCGTGAAAATAAATGGTAAATTTTGCCAAACTATTTAAAATTTTAGTAGAACTCAAGCACTGAATAGACGTGACTTTGAGATGCCGCTTTCTGTTTTCAAAATTCCTGATTTTTCTTGAAGTTTTCTCTAGCCTACAATTCATATTTTAAAATATATTATATTCGTTTTTTACATATACATGTACTTGTAGTGCCAACTGCTTCCGTCGGTTTGCATTCTGTTCATAAGGTGGATATTTTTACGTATAAAACACCTAATAACCTCAATTATTTGACATTTGTTTGCATTCATAATGATTGCGCGATCTTCTATGTTTAGACAAAACTGATATTCATTGGTGAAACTGTATTTGTAACTCAGCATAATTTGCTTCGTAAATGGTATTTTCCCAAGGCAAATTCCGCTTTAGCCCTGCATTGGTCAAAATAATAACGTTAAATTTACATTTCTTGGACTGACTTCGAAGCTTCCTCGGGTTATGACTTTTCGACTACTCGTTCTCATGGTCATCTTCACAGCTCGTTCTATGTAAAAATGACAACACAGAAAGCGAAATATAGTTATACATGCTGTTTATCCAAGAAATCTTTTGTCTGCTTCTTATTCAGGTTCCAGCCATTCACTGGAGTTGCCTCGAAATCCTAGCTACCAGGATTTGTAAGAATCCCTCTGTTTCAGCGTCTGCCAAATTAGGTGAAGATTAATAGCCTTGAAATAGCCAATAATCACTAGAATTTCTGAGCTCCGCTCAAATTCAGAATCCCTTTAAATAAGTTATCCTTTTCATTAGTAAAAGCGTTCAGAGTTAGCACGTACACGTCTAGGATTCTCAAAACAAGTTTGTTTCTGCGGAAACAAGCGTAGACAAAATATGAATCAACAATTATCCAATGAAGTATGTTGTTCTGCAATATCGGATTGCATTACGATACACAGCTGGATCTCGCTAGCATTAAGACGGATGTAACATCGTTTATTACAATATTCGAAGCCTGAAAGAGACATTGTTGAATGTTCAAACTATTCTGGTATCCTAGGGACAAGCCATGTGTATATCGCGGCTTTGCAATTCGCCAGTCGTACAAGACTGACAAGATCGCAAAGAAATAGCCTTCACATTCGAATAACAAGTGGATAATATGCCCTTTACGTAAAGCGGCAAACTATTAACATCTGGGTCTGCTGGAAGTCTACCATGCATATTGTTTTTTCTTCAGTAGAAACAAATATCGCCTGCCGTTTTCTACATTTGCATTCCTGGATCTCGCCGAAGTAAGTGCAGCATTTCATGAAACAGACTGGTGAAACTGGTGTTATCAAACATCCGATTGTAGATTTGAAGCAAGCGTTGTGCTTATTTATTCTCATTCGTGTTCGTGGCGTTATTATTCCTTCCATACATTCATATAATGAACTTTCCATCTTGGAGGTCTCACACGCAGGCTCATCCGCACTAGTTTGCCTTTGCTTATCTAGCCTGCAAGATTGTAGATAAGACAATCCATTTGATACTGTGCGTCGGTTGATGCAATGTGTAATATTTATTTTTAGTCAATATTCGCATTGACTTTCATATAACTCTAGGTTGTCCACTTTGAGTGAGATGAATCAATACACACGAGCAAAATCTGACCACGGTAGCTGGCTTGGAGGCGTCAGTGGAATCGTTTTCTTTGACAGCCGGAACATAATCTCCGCTTTCGGTATTCTGGCTCTCAATTAGTCACTAATCATTTAACAATGTGTTTAATGTGCGTTAATAGCTAACTTTAGACGTCATATGGAATAGGGCTGTTCTATCCGTATAATAATCTCAAGGATTTTGCTACCGTCGCCAATACGACAAGATGGTCCCCACACAGTCGTCTGGCTGGAAGTTTACATTACTGCAGATCGTAGAAATTGTCGATTTCTTTTCATGTTTAATTCAATGTATAGAATTTGTTATACATGCTGACGCGTGGCTTTAACATTTTACGGTTGCTTTTCGAAGGTTCAACAGCTTTATTATTAGCTTTAGAACCTACAAGTCGTTCACACATATCCCGAAGCAAGTCTTGCCTTGTACTTAAAAAGTTGGTATATATGTATATATATATATGTATATATATATATATATATATATATATATATATATATATATATATATATATATATATATATATATATATATATATATATATGATTCACTAGTCGTAGATACATATGGCAGGATTTTCATGATATGCATGTTGTCACCATAAACAATGCGCTGATTATGGCAGCAAAAACAATTCATGAAGTCGATGCGTTTCGTCATTATCGGGATCTCGTCAAGTACCTTCTAGAGTATGCCGCGTACTGTACTTGAATCGGCGCACATTTGCATTGGAGACTCGGACTACTCACTGCGTCACCACAAAATTTAAATTGTAGTGTACTGTAGTGGTTGAGCACTGAATTGTCTCAAACTCCAAAGCAAACGTGCCCCGCTTCGAGTCCCATTCGTGGCAAATTCTGAACAGTACTTAAATAGTTCCCATTAAGGACGAATCCGGTCTACTGTATAAATCGCCTTAGCTGCCTGACACAATATTTAGTTTATACTGAAAAAATACGTATAATCAAATTCCTGTCTTTAGTCTCCAAATCAATATAACTTCATAAGTGACACAGTGTCTGTTGTGTAATGACAGGTCTGGAGTATCTGGTTGAAACTTCTGGTAAGAGAGAGGCCGATTAGACCCCAACTGAATATAAATCTTACCAACCGTAAGTTGGTTTGTAACTGAACAGTGTAGTGCTCGGCAGGAGTGGCGCAGTGGTATAAGAGCAAGTCTCAGAAACATATGTGCCCTGTTTCAAGCACCAGTCGTGCCAAATTCTGACAAGTGCTTGGCGACTTTTTAATAAGGGCGAAGCCCGTCAATTTGATGTATTTTCTTGGCTACATTAAGGAATGTTTAGTTTCAACTGATAACGTCATCAAAATCCTGCCATATATTTTTTGTATATAAAAATAAATTATCTCAAAATATCAGCTATTTGTAAACTCCTTTGTAATCTTTTACAACTTTATTTATAGCGATTCATTTGCCTATATTCGCGAGATTTATATTTGTATATAGATATGTTGCACGAACTGTTTGTGAACTAGTCTTTTAGACTTTAATTAGGTTTCTCGAGTAAAATGTTTTTTATTAATAAATTCGAATTTTTAAGTTTGTTGCTATCTCTTGCACAAAATATTGCGTTTTGTGCAATGAATAGAACGAAAATTATATATATATATATATATATATATATATATATATATATATATATATATATATATATATATATGTACATTCAGCTTGTCATTTGTTTTTGTGTAGTTAACTTTAAACGAATTACCTTTGTGAAGATCTTAGAAAGAATATTCACACATAAATTCATCCTCATCTATTCAATTTTTTTCTTCCTACTGAATAAATAATGATTTATTACGAACGGAATTAAATATATTTATTGTTGCCAATTTTGGACTTGCAAAACTCTTAGAACAAATAAGATTGTTTAAGCTGTGATTAAAATCATATGTTGTGCCTAAACGTTTCCTGCAACAATGTCTTACAAACAATCAGAGGTCTAACAACCAGTTTATATAACGGCTGTTGTTAAATCCGATTGATTACTCCAATTCATAGAAAGAGGATATTGAGATAAAATGCAACCGTTTTGAGGCACTCAACAAAAAAGACCTAGATGCATTCGCTGAAAATTTACGAGTATTAATTAATATTACGCGAGACAAAGATGTGAATGTGCTGACCATAGATTTAGATAAATGACCTAGCAAATCCAAATTTCTGATTAATCCAGAAAGCGTGATCCTCTGTTTTTTAAATGTAATTCGCGTAATGTATCAAAAGAAAGCTAATGTTTGAAGCAATATTTTGTGCTCTACAAAGATTTACGAATAGTCGTTTTATAGCTATGCAGTCTTCAGTTGGAAACTTGAATGGTGACTTAACAAGAGGTGTCGGCCATAATGAATTTAACGAAGAAAGGTTCACAGCAGAAGTGGTGAGTATAACAGAACAATATTGGAGGAGCTTCAAGGGATATCAAGTTCTTATAAATAGACACGTAGATAAACTTCGTAATTTTCGGACTGATAGAATTATACGACTCACAACACCAGACCTATGATCTGGAATTGCTATTCTAACAACAGATGGTTATAACTCAACTATAAGCAAATTATAGATGTTAAGTCAAAGTTCAAGCGAGACATCAAACAAAAAGAAGTTTCAGTAAAAATGGAAAGAAAAATCAACTACAGCGTTAGAAATATAGAAAAGCACGTCTCAGCTTTTCTTGCACATTTTAGAGAAAATATAGAGTTTCTAGAAGAAATTCCTAAAGCGAAACCTATTGGCACGTATCCCGCAAAGCTTTATGGTAAAAGAAAAGTACATAATGCTCAAACAAGCCTCTGAATTTCACAAATGTATTCAATAATGTCAATGGTGAACATCCCACGGAACCTAGAAGCAAAGATCTTGTGCGAACTCTTGCAGCCAATTCGCAGTATCATTAAGACATATACAGTTAAAGTTTCTTTCAAATTAATAGAAGAACCGAAGAAAAAGAACGTCTAACTGGACGTAACGTCGTTGTTTACAAACATTCCATTAGCAAAGACAACGATGATTCTTTGCGACAATCCGGATTGACCGATTAGTGTAAATGACATGCAAGTACTTCTATTGGCATGCACAGTAAACGTTCATTTTCTATTTAATAGTGAGTACTTCCGTCAGTTCAATGATGCTGCCATTGGAAGTTGTATAGCATCGCTCCGAGCGGATATATGCATGTATCATCTATAAAAAACCGACCTGCAAAATATCATTGAAAAAGTTACCCTATATAAAAGGTATGTAGAAGATCTACCGTTTTACATTCAGAAAGCTGTAAAACCTAGAATATTTTTATAACGAACAAACAAAGCCGATCCGGGTATCGCATTTACACTAGAGGAAGAGAAAGACAGCGTGCTTCTTCTTCTTGACATCCGACTGGTCCGAGAGAACAATGGCAACCTGAAAAGGTGGATACACAGGAAACCCACGTTCACGGAACAATTTCAATTCAACAGTGGTGTCCCAAAATCTTACAAACTGAACCTGATAAATAACTAAGACTACCGAATCAGGAAGATAGGCTCCGAGCACAAGGTCAAGGGAGGGTTAGAATATTTGAAGATCATGCAAATGAACATGAGACCTCGCCCGCTTCGCATAACAGAAGGCAGTAACAGAAATTTCTACCTAAATCTACCTTTACGAGGAGATTTCCCAGTCTCAATAATGACTAAAAGTATAACCCAAATCACAAAAGCAAACATTCTAGGTGTCACAGTGCACATCACATTCAATACACCGAGAGTTTTGTTTTTGAATACTAGAAATCAATTTCCTTTGTTCTCAAAATCTCATAATTTTTACAATTTTAAATGTATATGCAGTAGCACACATATTGAAAGAACCAAGATGCAGCTAATCATTAGTATTCATTAACACCAGTCCCTAAAATTCATTCAGCACCATCCGTCAAATCAGCAATAACTCATATAATTCGAAAAGGGCACTAAATGAATACAGCTAACTGTACCATTCTTCACAAAGCGAAGTCCGAAACATTCTTAAATATTTATGAAGCGCTGAAAATCTAACTTTAAAAACCCC
Organism: Eudiplozoon nipponicum; assembly: GCA_029291075.1. NCBI lineage: Eukaryota > Metazoa > Platyhelminthes > Monogenea > Mazocraeidea > Diplozoidae > Eudiplozoon > Eudiplozoon nipponicum. The sequence goes on along the minus strand of JAQBSW010002696.1, from coordinate 72,357 downwards.
TGATGAATGCTCAAACGTTTGATTAACATTTTGACTGTCCGAGAATGAAGGAAAGTGGCACGTGTATGCAGCAAACAAAAAATTGAATCTGTACACAAATTACCGACGAGGCAACAACAAAGCTAGATGGATAAGAAATCAGGCCTGAAACAGACGTGCCGCGAAGAAAGAAAATACTACGGGCTCGCCACGAAACAGAAGCTGGACAACTATAATAAAGCACACACACCGGGACAATGCAGAACCGAAATAAACAAAAATGCAAAAGCATTTGCACGTGAAACAAATGTGCACACTTTCCTCAAACAGACTTAGCTTAGCTCAGATAGACAACTAAACTGACACTAAACGAATTACCAGATGTCATACATCTAAGAAACGAGTGACATTATCAGACACTTTTAAAAGCTCGTCAATACAAAAGACAAACCATCCAGACATATAACATATATGATACTATCTCGACAAAATTTCATTCCTTCATATGAAAAACAATGGGTATCATACATGTAATTTAATCTTTTGTGTAGTTAAACTTGAACGAAGTACCTTTGGCAAGATCTTAGCAAGAATATGCACAAATAGATTTACCTTCATTTATTCAATGTTTGTTTTTCTTTCTACTGAATAATATATATATATATATATATATATATATATATATATATATATATATATATATATATATATCGACTACTATTTAGCTAATTTGCATATCATTTTTATTTTTCGTTAGATTAATCTTTTATTTAAATTTATTTCTATTGACTACTAGCAGCTATGCGTAAAATTTTTCACATATTTTTAGCATAAATAGATTCATAAATGAAATCTTGAGCTACTTAATTATTTTTGTCTTTTTTCTGTGATTACAAGAAGAGTGAATTCCTGATGATGATAGATGAAACTGGCTTTCTAAATTTTGTTTAAATAAGTTGTTGTGGCGACAAAATTCAAGCTATGTAGAAGCTTAATTGCCACTAAATGGATGTTGTTTTCTTCACGTAACAGATCATAGTCAACCTAATTGTTACATTTAACATAGCCCATTCTATTTGCCAGGTGATCTCAAAGGTGTTGTCTGAAGATATAGTGTGAGCTTCCTACCTGTTAGTTTTGTTTATTTATGCATTGGGCTTGGTTTAACTTGTAACAAGTAGTTCGTGTAGGACCAGGATAATATGCCAAAGCCTGTAGGAACAAAATGTGTGATCCCATTATTGTATGTAATTCATAATTGATGATATTTCTTCAGTAGGAGTTAAGACTTCATTCCAGGTGCACTATTTAGTCGATCAAAAAATATGAAGAAAATGCATGGTAAATCTTATAGATATGCATATTAATGCAGCGTTAGACTCAACTTTATATTAAGTTATTCACAGTGCGACAGAAGATGATGCAAGATGAATACAATATTTGCGGATAATGTAAATGGTACCGACGATTTTGGTGATACTTTAAATGCCACCAAAAAGGAGAATAACAACCATTCTGAAAACCGGCTGTTTCAACCTACTTCTTAACCGAGGTGCATTTGTATGTGCGATAAGTTTTTGGAGTATAGTGAGAAGCAGGGTTCAGTGAAGAGGCCTGGTTAATTCTGCTTTATCAACATAGGCTCTTTTGTAAGGAACCTTGCGGTAAAACTAGCTTCTCGTTTATTTATGTTGATGTATGTATGCTATTTGACGATATGTCATACTCTTGATTGGCACCAGTCATTCAGTTTTCGGGTTGCTTACGCATTATTCCATTGAAAATAATTTCTTTATATTTTTGTTTGCGACAAAGCATAGAGTAACTAGTAACACTTTGGTGTTTATCTTAAGCTTACAAATTTGATTTAACGAATTTTAACCATCCCGCGCATAATCAATGATGGCCTATTTTTAGAACTTATATACCCGTGAAGAAAGTTGCAAAAATGTTATATTTGTAACTGCATAAAAATTGCACACCCGAAATTTCCAGTCAAGTACTGTTTGCGAAACCACAATGTGTGAGGATCGTATATTTGATTGTCCTCACATTATATATGCGTTGTGATTTGATTAACATTAATCAATTTTCTGTTTTTCTCTGGTAATGATCATGAAATGTCGAAACGAGTCAATACATGTTAAAATGACGGTAGGTTTGTTATGTTGTGTCACTGGTTAAATGCGATAGAATTGTTGTTTATCTCAATCTTGCAGACTTGATCTAAAGAGCGGTAACACGTTTTCTCATATAGGACTACAAGAACGAAAATCCGCTTAACAACACTATGTCGGGCTTAAGTTAATTTTTAAATAGTTCAACGATCTTTTCTCATTTTTTGATTTCAAACTCCTACAAAGTAATGTTGGATCAGTAGTTTTCTACTGATTGGTGCAGTACAGCAAAGATTCTGGTTTTATTTCGGCATATCCGCCAGCTCAATGCTAGGACTTCCTTTAGCTATATAGACTTATCATAATAGTGGACCCAATGAATCAACGTTACTTGTTGAATTATTTTCTTGCTAAATCCTCTCATGTAGAAGAAAAGTAGTTTTAACGGGCAGTGAGACTGGACATGTGTTTCATGCCATCCTACCAAATTTCTGGAATACACTTCCATTATTATTTATTACTATATGTCGTTATTAATGCGTTGGAATTTCTATCTCCTTGTTTGTTCGGTGACATTTTATAAAGGAGTGTCGGTGTCCTGACTTATTTCCTACTGACAGGCGTGTCGCCGTTTATGGAAAGTAGTAAGCAAGCTACTATGGATAACATAATGCGATGCCGTTACAACTTTCCCGACGACCTGTTCTCCGGCATCTCTGAAGAGGCGATCGATTTTATTCGTGGTCTGCTACAGAAGAGACCAAAGTGAGTTATTTAATTTTATATCATAAAGCTTAGAAAGTCTTATCATTGTGTTATTTTTATTCTTATATTCACAAGTCTAAGATTCTGTCCTCTTCTTTATTTTTATACTGTCGATCTTCTGGTGCTTAAACTTGGCAGCCTACCAAATATAATTTGTGGGATATTTTTGAGCATATTCCTAAATGCAACATCATGCTAACATACGAACAATTTTTGACAGACATGAATTAAAATAATGGTCATGGCGCACCTAGTAACAAATTAGTTCAAAAAGAACCAGAAGCATATATCAAATCCAGCATGAACAAAAGACGTAATTTCAGGCAAGCATGCGTTTTGCAACTACCAGCGGTTCATAGGTAAGAACCGGTGTTACGCCCAATACTAATCATATATTTCGTGAAGCAATGTGGAACATGTGTACAGTACCATCTCTCATATGATTGTGTATTCAAGCAGTAATTAAGTTAACCCCATATAAAGTCTTTGGCAATGCGGCTTCAAAGTCAACTCACTATACCTAATATATACTGAGCATGCAAAGTGTGCCAACACTATTGATTTCTTGATAGGCTAAATTTCCCCAAAATTGAGAATTACAACTACTTCTGAACACCTGTTAATTCAGTAGATCCATGCATTCTGGTCTTGATCGACATCAGTTATCGCATTTCGCGTTAATCGTTATATTATTCAATTAAATATATAACAGTTAGATACTGTCTGTGGCGGGGAACTAATATATATGCAATTATGTATTAGGTGTTGCGCACCTAGTAACAAATTAGTTCAAATATGACCAAAATTAACATGAACTAGAAATATAATCTCATAAACACGTTTCTTGCTTACTATCTTCCTATCAGTTAGAGCCGGTGCCACACTTCAGCACCTCAAAATATTTGGTCAATAAACGTAAAAATGTTGGCGAGCACAATCTCCCATTCGTATGCGTATTGAAGCATTGGTAGCGTGAAATTCAAATGAAGTTAAATTTTTAAAAATACAATTCGCCGAAGCATGTGCCATGCAAATTCTCTATTTTCATTCATTTATCTGATATATAACATGTAAGCAGGCAAATTCACTAACTGGTTAAACAAAAGCTACACAACTTCTTGTAAAATAAATATAGCAAATTTAGATTCTCTGTTTGCTTTATTATAGAGTTTTCAGCGTCTATTAATAAATTCTTCTTCAGAACCCGAATGGTAAAGTTTAAATTTGCTGAAATTATTAGAATTCTGGTGGGTTAGTGGACTGTTAAGCTTCCCGTCATCAGTTCAAGCTTTACAGGCATTATTGGTAATCGCTATTGCTACTGAATAATTGCGCAATATAAATGTAACCGAGGTACACTCGGATGCGAGAAATTCTGCGGAATTGTAGCGCTTAACAGGATCTGGTGTAAAGGCCTGACTAATACTACTTTATAAGTACATGCTGTCCTGGAACTCAATTGTGATTTGTCCTTTGAACCACGGCTGGACGTATGCCAATTGAATTAATTTTAATTAGTCATCGTCCTATTTATTTTTATTGCGAAACTGATAAGAAATTGTAAAATTTAATTAATGATTGATTATTTGGCTATAATGTAATTATTATGAATCATTTTCATTTAAACAAAGATTATTTTGTACTTCACTTTATGTAATATGTCAATTTGAATGATACTTTTAAAAGTCTATCTTTGCAAAGTTAAACGCAACTCAATTACGAACGCATGTAGCTAGCGAGACTGAAATATAAAAGAACTTCGTTGAGATAATGCATTTATATTTATTGCATCTGTAAAAATCATTAAAGAATGTTGAAAAAGTTGATAACGTTTAGATATGCTGTTTATTGTTTATATTTATCTTCAAGGTCACGGGTAAAATGGTCAGGCTTATTTTGCAATAAATAGATGAATAAACATATTGTTGTACGGCTTTTATACTCTCTGAGAAGAAACCGACTAGCAGAGGCATTCAAGTTAAAGGCATGCTACGCCTAGTTAAAAAGTTTTTAGTTTTAAGGTCACAAGATTTTATTAAAGTTGCATAAACCTAGATTCTTCTTTAATATAAACATTTGCATTAAGCGTTATCTAGTTAGTGGTTGGCAGGAAATAGCATTACGTATCAATCCTCCTTTCTTGGGCTTGTTGGATATGCTAGCACAGACGGATTATGCGATGCTAATCATGCAAGAGCTGAATAGAAATTTTCACAAGTCAACACAAGCAAGGTTAAACACAAATACTATTCGATTTACACTTTAATCGTGAAACTTTCCCTGTTTGATACATAATTTCTAGTATTGAAATCTGGCATCATTGGTTGGCAAATGTGAAATATTTTTCTGCGATGTTGACCAGATAAGCCGTCCTCACAGACTTGTTAAGCTTATTCCTGTGCTTTATTATTGCAACGGAAACTCTAGGTCCGTAGTCATGCAGGTTTACACCTGGTTACCAACGGACCTTAGTTCATGGTTACTGGAGCGTTTTCACGAAAGATACAGGTGCTAGATGTTTTTGATGATTTTGGTTTTCGCCACAATAATGAGTGCAGCTCTGAAGATGAAGGCCGACAAGAGTGATCAGAGTATTAAAAGGCCAAATAAATCGGGTGCTGTCACTTATAAAAAAACAAAGACAGTATACCACATGATACACTCGGTCCTGATTAGATTTTATTTATTTAAAATTTTTATTTCTCCAGCATGTACACGGCTTTCACAGTGCACGGTGAACTTTTGTCATGCGTACAGTTTTAGATGTATGTTTATTGTAATAGCTTCCAAACAGGAAGCATGCTCGAACGTATAACAGTACTCAAATAATATATTTTATTCCAGAAAGTTCAAGTAGAATAAGTATTATTAAAAACAATTTCGCATGGGACATGGCAATTTAAAATATATTAAAATCTATTGTGTTGGTACCGTGTACCTTCTCGGAAACCATATTGTTGATAATTTGAACTTACTCGGCAAGCATAGTGTTAGTAAAATGTACCGACTAGGTAACCGTGGTGTTAGTACCCCTTACACTCTCGGTATATATTATCTCTAGTGAGTTATCTTTAAAGCCACATTGTCGAAGAATATAAGAACTTAGCTCGGCTACTGTAGGTTTACACATTCGTATAGGAGATTGTATCGTCCAATTGTTCCACATTCCTCACCCAATTATATAGTGGTTATAGGCCGTAGTATCGGCTCCAGTAAGCACGAAACGAATGTGCACATGAGATTATACGTTCCGTTCATGCTGATATTGGTTGATCCTTCAGAATCTATTTAAACTAATCTGTTACTAGGTGAGCAACAACTAGTATATATATATATATATTAGTTCTCCGCAACAAAAATATGTGATTATTATTGGTTTAATAACTTGTTTGTGTCAATCTCGCTAGGTGGGATTGCTTTTTCTTCTATCACTAGAATACGAACAATGCTTCAGTATTTATGGCAATTCTGTATATTTTTCTAGTAAAAGGTCTACAGCTAAGCAATGCCTTGAACACGGTTGGATAAAGCGATGGCAGAGTGGTCTTCCTGCGAATCTTCTTGATTCAGTGGACGTCTCGAACATTGACAACGTGACTGTATTTGTCTGTGATGAAACAGAGAACGATCATGATCCGATTAACGACACTGCACTAGATCAACAAGAACCCCTTGAACAAACAAATTCGCCCCAGTTCTACCTTGAAGTTGATAAAATGTCTCCTGATCGTGGTAAAAGCTGTTCCAAAAATGACTCTGTGTCTTCCAACGTTTTCATATCTCCCGCTCCAGAAATTCGCCGTCGTGTTATGAACAACGGAGTCGTCTCTTTTGCAGACGGTCTATCACATCCTTCCGCCCAATCGAAACCCATATTAGGTGAATGAAGCTTATACATTTTGAGCTTTCTCTTATGTTATGTTTTTCATAAAAGTTATAAAAAATGGAGAAAATTTAATTGTCAAATTAGCAAAAAAATTTTTTTCTCAAATTCGAATTTGAAGCTGGCACGGTGACTATTTTGCTCCATCTTTTTAACTTATTTTATTAGAATTTACGTTATAAAATAGTACAATGTAAATAGAAATAATAATACATGAAAAGTAAACTATTATTTCAGCATGTTTACGTATTACAAAATCAATGTATGTTTGCATAGCGCCAGAGTTACGCCAATGCACTTAAGACTTGTTTTTTTCAATAAAATTAGTGAAAAATGGTAGTTCTACAAAACTAGGTCAAAACAGTTAAGAATGTTGTCATACTTTCACTTTATTAAAAGTGGAAATCCTTGTGTTGAGATCTCACATTTACTAAAATTCATTAATTTTTGTCATAGGTATACTGATGGCATCAATTTTCGTTTTTTTAAATACACCGGTTTATGCTACGACAAGCGTTAAGGTTAATCTTCTACTGCATCTGTTTAAATGGGATTAACCAGTTGGAGATAACTAGATACAAATTACATTGATTTTTTTCCGTGTGGTTAAGGGAAGTCTGGTTTGTTGATTACATCAAGACTTAGTAAATTGCAAATTAGCTAGGTCTTTTATTGTTTAGAAACAGTATGTTGTTAAAAATAAGTAGAGCATTTCACTTTATTTATTTGTGTGGATCACAAAATCGAGTTTACCTCTGTAATCGTGGTGATCATATCTCGTCGAAAATTTGTACGATAATTTTACACAATAGGACTTTGATATTTAACATTTAATACTAGACATAACTACAATGTTCCATAAACTGCCATGATCAGTATTTGCCCTTTGGTTCATGGGGGCCATAACATAGTATCATAACCACCAAGTTGTAACGGCGACTGACGTCACTACCTCTTTTGTTCTGGAAAAGAAAAATCAAAACAGGCACGCTGGATTTGCAGCCACCTTTGCTGACACTCGTGCGCCGTTTCGGCATAAGCTTAATTTGACTATTGGCTGTTGAAGCTGCATGAGCCTGGTAGACATACTGCTAGCCACCAGAAGACTAGAATTTATTCTGTCACTCCACAATTTCTCCCATTTTGTCCATAAATATGGGACAGGGTGATTCCCCTTCCGTCATAATTTGAATGAGATCTGGTCAGATAAAATGTTGTGGTTCTCTATCCAGTTATGTGTATGAGGCTGTACGTGAAAGAGAAGCCATGAAATTTGCGTTCTGTTTGTCGCACAACCTATTTGCACCAACTCTACAATTCTGCTGCTGAAAAAGGTGAGTTATTTAAAAATTATTAGATTTACCCTTTTGTATTGTACGGCGCTCAAAAATCCTAATGCTCACTGGTAATATCAACGCAAAGCCAGATCAAGTCTGCACCAGATTCGGAACTGCAAAATGAACTATGATTAAAAAATCAGTGTCAGCAACATCAGTCTCTCCTTTCTTGCTATTTGCCTTAATCAGGTCGTGATGAATTATTTTCTCTCCCTCCACAAATAGCGTCTTCCTACAAGGTGTAGCTGTGTAAACCATATCGATGATACGGAAACCCGTCATCATACTCAAATCTACATCATTCTGATAAGCAAACAAGTTTTCCTCTGTACATGACGCAAGAGCAGGGCGTTAGTTCATAAGATTTCCCCTTTTATGCTATTTAATGAGATAAAGTTTTTCTGACAGTTAATTGTAGCAGATTCGATTTAAATTGTAATTTGGTGTTGCCCCCTTTTTAACGTGTGTCTGCTCTGTGCATACGGGTTTGAGCAAGAACCTTTTTTCCATTAGAACTGTCAATTTATGATTAATAAATGCAGTTTTTTTGTTATTTGTGATATTTGATTAGATATGGATGTGCAGAACGGCAACAGCCAAACTCGTCTGAAGGCGGTTCGCCGTCGTCAAACAACTGACGAAAATGATGACGTTATTCGGATGATAGATGGCGATTCAAGTGATATGTCTAAAGATTCAGCCGATTCTCTGCTGACCGGGTCGAAACGTGAGAATGTACAAAGTCCACCTGAAAAGCAGGCTGCACAACGACCACGTCTTAATGTGCATATCACCCTCGTGCCATCGGATCGACCGAAGACTGTTCCAGTATGTGATTCTCCACAGTGTAGGTCTAATAAATTAATCGATTAAATTAACTCGCAACTTTACTCGATATTGATTGATCACCCTGTTGTTCCTAAAATGGGTATTTATCTCAGGCCAAAGTCTCGTCGGTATGGCCCTGAAATTCGATATACTGGATGCAGCCGGAGACAAGCTTCTGGAACATAATTAGACGGAACTGCGTTTTAACATCAAAAGTTGTGACAGCGGATAATATTGCCATGAACAAATTCAACTCCTTCTGCCTGTTAGATTAGTGCAATTTTGAATTTAGTTAGTTAATCTGATCCACGTAGACTCATTTTGATATACGGTGATACTTTAAAAATATATTCGATCAATATTTGGAAGGTTAGCTCCAGCCCTCCTTTTTCATTCCGGGACTCCAGCACAAATTCACAATTAATATGAATTTCACAATCTCTTGGTCGTAATGGTGTGATTTTCTTTTAGATCACGAAAACGTGATTACATATAATAATATTCAATTTTATTATAATCAAGGTTGCGGTCTTGATATAATATACAATTCTTAGTTTATGCTGACATATGTAAGTAATTAATGGGTCAGGTGTTTATATCAAGACCGCAACCATGATTATAATAATTGTTATCAACACCCGCGCAACCAATGTTCGTTTAATATTCAATGTTGTAAACATTTCTCACATTCTCGTTTGCTATAACTAAGTTTTCGCTCAGATTTAGTTTGGAGAATCACCTTTAAAACAGTAACCTTTTCATATTTTCTACACTCTTGAAGACTATGACTATACTGTCATCCTTTGACATCATTCGCTACGTAAGGCGTAGTTGTGACACTACTAAAGCATTTTATTTTGTTCAAACGGCTGGTTTGATGCCTGTTCAGCAGTTTGATTTCCGATCTTCTTTATCTCCGTCCTTTGAGCTGCAAGTGGAGTTGTGAATTGTGTCCAACTCTTTGAGTGCCATTGTACGTTCTTTTTGCAAATTTTAATGAATTGTGTATCGATTCAATTGAGTCGGTTATGTCATTTTGTCCATTGATTTTTCTTCAACTGTATACGCAATGCATCATTTATTTTCTGGGTTGCAATAACAATACCTATCAAAACATAATAACCTGGTACCGGGTCCAATCATGTTTACTGAATGTAACTGGCTAGATAGAGTGTAATGCATTGATCTAAATATAGGTTCACCTTTGTCTTGCTTTCGTGTGGCAGACATACTGCCTGTGTAATTGGGCAATAATATCTACCTTAATTTCATGGGCGTTCCTCTTACGCATTTCTATTTCATAATTTATCCTCTCCTTTTGCTAGGTTCTTTTATCACTAACTTGGAATTGCTATTGTTTCATCTTAACAGAAAAAGTTTTTACCCTTCGAGGCGTCACAAGGTTGTTCTTTTGGTGTTTTTAAATAAAATTAAGTGAAATAGGTGACACTGAAATTCACATAGTTCCTACAACACTTCAGTCTATCTCCCTTCCTGAGAGAGATGTGCCAGCTGGGCGTTTTAAATGGGATTAAACTATGGATTATGTTATCAAACTCTGGGGATACCAGACAGATAGGATTACTAAAACTTGACAAGATTGATTCATATATGCCCTGTAATATGGCTTGTCTCCTGAGTAATTTCGTTGTGACTTTGGTCAATTGCCAAATTTATTATTTCTAAATGTGAGATCAAATTCTGTCTGCTATTGTTACCTTTTAGACATTAGAATTGCTCTTTATGCTCGACAATTTTATGGCTTTAATAAGTAGAAAACTTTAATTTGGCCTCTTTTAGCATAATACGCTCCTGAATTGCATTGCTTCGGCATACATTGTGTATGTGTGTACACGGCTTGACCCAAAAAGCAGGTTAGACTAGCCAGGGGTTTTATGGTTATGGATGTTCCTAGTGTTCTTGACGCAGACCCGTGATGGTCGCTCCTGGTTACGCTGCCTTGTAGTTTGGTATACTTCCAATGATAATTCTTAATGGTTTTTGCATGCTATCTGCTAGATTTAGGCATGCCCCTTGTGTAGGGGGAAAATGCTGTCTGTGAAAAGTGACTAGAGTAATAACTTTTAGGAAGACTTTAGCTCAACTAATCAATCAGTTCGAAAAAGTGCTGTCTTCAGCATATGGTTGTTGTGTGAACCTATTATGTCTTTCCATCTCGGTCAAACCTGCGCAGTAAATAGCATCTTTCGTCGAACAAAACTACTAAAAATGTTGCACGTGCGTGTTTTTTTGTTTGTTTGTTTGTGAATTTGTGATCTACGTATGTGAATTTGTTCTGCATAGGCCAAATGTATTTTGAACCACACAAATTCTGACTTATCCTTAAACTTTGCATAAATTTTCGTTGACCTATTGTTTTGACTCAGGCGTCCGTCAGGTCCAAGTCAATATTTAAGTGAAATGCCTTCTTTCTTACCTGGTACAGGGGAAAATGCAATCATGATAATCGATGGGAATTCAAACAACCATGTTGTGGTTATAAAATTAAGTTTAATTTGCAGTTGCCTAGCTTGTTTATGCGTTCACATTGTGACCTGAAACAAACATCGTTTGATGATGCCACACATAAAGTACACGTCAGGAGAATTTGGGCATTCACACATCTCTGACTGTACGTGTGTAAATGTTGGATTTTACCTGGCTGGCACTGACCGCCTTAATTGTGCTCCTAAAATAATATTATTTTAGATGTACTGAAATCGAAAACCCAGTAACGCATAAAAAAATTTTTGTGGTAAACAGAAGCATCATAATAAAAGGAATGTTGGCTGCAAAATATTTGCGCAGTCAAGCGCATTATTTTGCAGCAGCTTCTATTGCATGCATTTAAGCAATCATTTTACTATGTTGGTGTTATTGCCTATTTGCAATAAACATCAATCCCAAAATTGTATGCGCTCATTCACGCATTATAGAAAACCTGTCGTGTACAGATTATCATCCAAAAAATCAAAGCCTAACCGTTGGTGTAAGTGACGATGGTTTTGCAGTTTTTTACGACTGGTACAATAAAATATTCGAATGGTGTTTATTTTAAGTCCACCACAATGTTTTAAATAACTATTATAGAACATCTACACAGTCACAACGTAGCAATATAAAAAGTAACCCTAGAACTGCATATCTACTACGATTGGTCTCAGAAAAGCCTATATTACATTGGTAGAATAAAACACGCCTCAATACGGATAACTGTTTGCTCGGGAACTGCGAAATAATTTTACTCGTTCAAATTTCCCTTGTTCAGTGTGACCTCGAGCAGCAGTGTTCAGCCACTAGATAGTCATCAATTTCTGTAAGCGGCCTACTGGGACAATGAGCCGGTCAACATATTCGGCGTTCCTTAAAATGTTATTTGAAGAATTTCTCACAAATTTTGACTCCTTCTGAGTAGCCGAGCACTGTTTTCGCCTTGATATTCTGTGTCAAAGACAAAAAATGTAAGGGTGGCCAGATTGACAACAAATTTAGGTAGAATCAGCAAAAAATTCTATCAACACAGCTATTGCAACAACCATCAGAAACTGCGCGTCCCGAAAAGCCACTTCCTAAACGTGTTACGTACCTCGATTTACGTATATAGATTCAAATCATTTTAACTTGGAGTCTCGTTTCCGATACTGGAATTTTACGTAAATGAAGCATTCAAGTACACAATCTGACCAAACTATAATTCATCTCAGATATTTGTACAATAATAACAGCAATAAAGTTAATCAGAAAAAATAAATAATCTATACAAAGTCAAATAAACAAGACCACAGGCATAATATATGTAAAGAGGGAAGCGAAAAAAATTTAATGACAAAATAGATAATGACCACCTTTATTTCAGTGATTAATTTATCGTAATTTCTTTGAGGCATTACTATACAGTAGCTTTACTTTCAAACGCGTTGTAAACTCGTATTACGAACAAATTTTCTGAAAAATATATGCATGGCTGTTATACGATTTTCAATTGTACTACTGACAACTAATAAATGACAACTAATAATAATAAAAGAGAAACAGACGTTAATGTCGATATCAAATAATAATTACAAATATACATACGCAAGTTGTCGATCAACTTACGTAGGCCGATCAACCAGACGGTTAGTTACTCGAATGAGAGAACATTGCAACTTGAACGCCTGTTTTAAATCAAATGGTGAATACACGTCTGCTATTGCGCAACACATCATCGAAACATCGCACGTATGTTCTCCAGACGTAGCATTCAAAGTAATTACTAAATGCAAAAACAAAAGAGGGCTAGCCACATACGAAGCCTTATGGATAAACAAATTGCAGCTGGATTTATGTAAGCAGAAGAAGCACGTACAAGCATTGAGCTTGAACTGGATGTGACGCACGCAATTTGATTGGTTTCTATTTTTCACACTCTCTCTATGTTCACAAATGTTCACATAAAAATTAATATATTTCAAATCAGTGAAATAATTATTGCAGCTATTTTCTTTTAATAGCAAATCTTGGACTTGCTTCATTTGTTTCGTGAGATGCAACTGATGAAGGCCTACGGTAAGATGGGCCGAAATATTTTATTAAAAGAAAATTACTGGAACAATGAAAGCTGCGTTAGTCAAAATGCAGATCAGGTAATTTCAATTAATCCAGGTGCGCAAAAACACAACTCCTTCAAGAATTATAACAGCTTATTGGATATGAACTGTATAACCGTTTCAGGTTACTAGTTCTTATTATGTGATGCTGATCAATCAAAATAATATTGAATTATTATGCTCGCCATTAATACGTCGTGCTTATTGTAGCTCTTCACGTACTGTCCAGTTCGTACCTAGTCCGTGGCAAATTCTGGAAAGTACTTTTAGCATTCCTCTTAAGGTCGAAGCCGGTCTACTGGATGAATTTCCTTTGCTACCTTATCCAATGTTTAAGTTGAAAATAATATATAAACAAAATCCTGCCATTATTATTCAACTAAATAAAACCTTCCTAAGAGTTGTATTATGACAGATCGGGGTTGGCTAGTTCGAACTTCAGGTCTTAAGAGATTTCAAATATGCTCAATCTGAAGGAAAGGTAAACCAAAAACATAAGGTGATATATGATTTCAAATTGCGTGTGGTATCCTGCACTGGTGGCGCAGTAGGTGGAGCCTCAGTCTCTGAAACAGACGCGTCCTTGTCCGAGGTCCGCCCGTGGCTAATTCTGGACAGTACCTAAAGAGTTTTTATTGATTACAAAAAAAGTCTACTGGATGTAGGAACTGCCTTTGGTGCCTGATGTAATTTTTAGTTTATACTGACAACATGTATACATATTTAGTTTCTAATATAAATTTTACGTGATAAGCTCGAATTGAATTTTTCATATGTTCAATTTGTGCTCGCGACTTAACTTTTCATATTTCATTTTCCAATTTTGCGCGCAAAATTTCAAATACAGCTTCCAACTCGTCACATTTCCTTACAGTACATGATGCAAATACACCTAGTATGTTTCACCCATCTGAAGGCAGTCAGTTGAGCCCTCCGACTGCACAAACGGGAAAGCATGGTCTATCTCCCGCTTGCCAGTTGGAATATGCTGTGGGGCCTGAAGGTAAGTGTCTGTATAACCAGTTAAACAGCAAAGGCATGACGTCAAAACAGGCGAACACTACCCTTTCATCAAGTTCTGCCTCGGAACTGGACCGGCGACAGCCCATTATACTGACAGAGGATGAGCGTACTGATGGTGACGAGTTGAATCTGATAAAAAATGCGACTACTTCGCCTAGTAAATGCCTCATCAACAATGATGTCAGCCAAGAAGAGGTGGAAGTAAAACATCACACGTGAGTGCGAGCACGCCATTTCGTGTGTCCTTGCTATTGTTGTGTGTGTGTGTGTATGATTGATTACACAACGTATTGCCGTGCCCATTCCTCATAACACTCATACCCCGTGTGCTAATTTGTACATTTAAAGCAAGACACTGCACTTTCTACTCATGCACACCACAAGCCACTATGATTGTTTTATTTTGTCTACAACTGTTGTGTGTGGTAGCACCCATTTTCATTTGTGCGCATACTATCTGTGCGTATCTGTTTGTCCGTGTTTCCTGCGCTGCATGCGTAATCCCTTACCTCGTCTGTTTAACCTTCCATCGTGATATCACCTTTTCTACATAAATGTATGAGCACTTGAACCTTTCACCATCATTCTGTTTTATTTTCTTAGCATGTGAGGTGTTTTGTAATTTCAAGCCAATGATCTGCAGTTTCTATTATTTGAAAGAATTTTTCAGTTGTCAATTGAAACTGTCACCATAGTGGGCTTTAAACAATGTTTTTGACTATTATATTATTTCGCTTCCTGTGAATTTTTGTTTTTCAATTAACTTTTCAAATCTTAATTTGTTTGTATTTTATATACTTCGGTCATTCTTTGTAGATGCATTCATTATGATTTAGTCTTAAAAATCAAGCAGTTAATCTGCCCTCCATCCTCGATAACTACACCATTATTATCATTCTGATTTATTAATTTCCCTCAAAGCGTTATGCTTTATCCGATTTCATAGATTATTTTTTTAAACTGTTACAATGATTATATATTTTTGGTATAACCGATCTTTTAATGTGGATTCCAGGATTGCCTAAAATGATGACGTAACGATGAAAACGATCTTCAATGTAGTTAATCATCAACAAACGAATTGCATATGCTAAGCTAAGATGCAATGGTAGTTTTCTTTTCTTAACCGCAACATTCTGTTCACATTTACGATTGTAAAACTTTTATTGGAATAATTCATGTTTTTATTTGAGTTTAATGTAGCCTATCAACAGAAGTGATTTAGATTATCTATGTAGATCGAAATAGTCTACCTATATTTAATCATTCTTTACAAAATTATCCAACATACACAATTAAATAGGTTATTGTTCGGCCTTTTTCACTATCGTAATATAAGGATGCTTTTGTAAAGGAAGTAGTTCTTCAATCCACTAAGTATTTCTTGATTTATATTGCTAATTCACAAAAGGGTTAAATATAAAATTAAATTTTTATCTAAATCGTTTATCACGGCTGTAAATATTTCGGTTTTAAAAACCTGAATGGAACTATAATTTAAAATTGATTCCGTGAATGATATGGTTGATATACTTATTTGACAGATTTAAGAGCTAATTACTAACAGATCGGAGCTACCCAATGAATACAAACCAGCTATCCGTGTGTACTATTTAGGTTTTATAAATAGTCATTCGTTATTACGTACTTTATTACGATTGATTAATATATAAATTGAATTGAAGTTGGTATCAATCTGAAAAGTGCGTGCGCTGCACGGCTCCGATAGTGTAGGAGATTCGCTGCAGCGAAATGAAATACTTTCTGGCTCGAATGCCGGCCGCGGTAATTCTGGCTACTACTGTCGAGCGCCCATTTAGAAAAACCGTTCTAGTATATAAATTGCATGTACTATCTTACTTTAATTAATATATACCACAGCAGATATATATATATATATATATATATATATATATATATATATATATATATATATGAAATGATCTTGTAAGTCTTGATCACTTATCATCATATTCTATTTTTTAATTTACAGGCTGGTACGCCTTCTTTTTATTGTTTGAAATACTTTTGAAGAGAAATACGGCTGGTGTTCTTTGTTTTCGTTGCGCTTTATTTACTAGCGTTAAATTCTACCTTTTTTATTTAAGAAAATTACTGTTTGTTGCAAGTGTGGTTATATTTATTTCGGCAAGACAAACGTTTACTTCAAATGAACAATTACGATTATCCTAGTTGCATTATCATTAAATTATAACGTTATGCGCTTTGAACTACTGGATAAAAGGCAATTTTATGAACTGATTACAATAAATTACTTTGAAATTTCAGTTTTTGTTCATCTTAAATGTGACATAATAGATTGTTATTTGAATTAAGTTTGCGCGTTTAATATAAAACCACTACCTTTATACATACATTTGTTAGTATAAACTAATTATTGTGCAATGTGTTAAAGCCGATTCGTCCAATAGACAGGTCTCGTTCTCGAACTGTGATAAGTTTGGTTAGGTCTAAAGCCTCAACCTGAAAAAAGGCTAACAAAACATATATGTTAGTATTTACCTAAAAAGTATGCATAATATACAGCAGGGTGGCGTAGTTGATAAGCAAATGTGCCTCGATTCGATCCCGATTCACGGAAAAATACTGGACTGTATTTGAAGAATTCCCAATAATGACGAAACTGGTTTCCTGGATAAATTGCTTTTCTACATTACACAATGCTTTGTGTATACCGACACATGTGTATAAAATGGGATTGATGTTTATATCAAGCTCGGAAACTTGCTTTAAATAATTTTTGTGATCACCCCTGCAATCAATGATTGTCTAACAGTATAGGGTTGTTGTAGACCAATAGCTAGAATCTGGAATAATCACACAGCCAAACTTACGTCGTCGATATGTACATAAGAGTGTATAAGAATTTCCTCAACTACACCGGTTTCGTTTTTAAAGTTTCTCATCATAAGCTTCTAGAATTTCGCACGACGGCGACCTGAGTTGTATTAAATATCATGGGTTTTTTAAGTCTTTCGTTCAGGTGTATCCTTCTCGGTTTGGATTTCGATTTAACGTTCCAATGATATATTGGTATTATCGAAAATATCGGATGATGGTAAATTCATACCGGTACGTAAGAATGACCTTTATCGTTCTTACCTTGATTGACGGAGTCCGATTTATGATTGCGATAGTCTCTGCTATCTCTGATACGTATCACAATATAAGTGCATTTATGGTCTAGAAGATGTACTACATTTTCTATCTCAAGGTATATTCAGTTTATATCAAAATATGTATGCATGTTCTTTAAATCAAGCTTGCGAGCTTGAAGTAAAAATCAGTTCCATTGCATTTAACCAGTCTTCGAACAGCATAGCAAAACTACCTTTCTAACAGAAGAACAAGCGAATGTCGTCGCCGGAACTCAAAATCCAAATGCTCAGGGCAGATGGTAGCAGACTATCTAAAAGAGACTGATTATAAATCCTACACCGCTTACTTATAATATCAAACAAAAAGAAGATTTGAATAAATTAAAAGACGTAAAAAATTTATGACTGTCCAGAAAAGTGAGATCAGAAATTATGTTCTGGACCGACAGAACTAATTTACTTCTTTAAATTTGTTTAACCAGCAGTTAATGCGTTTCTTCTTGCTGCGTGATATGCCAAGTAAGAAGAAGAGGATTTATATTCAGTCTCTTGTAGACAATATTCAATCATCTGCCCTGAGCATCTGGATTTAGTGTTCACACGACCACATTCGCTTGTTCATCTGTAAGCAAGATAGTTTTACTTTGTTGTTTGACTACTGATTAAATGCAAAGGGATTGTTGTTTACTTCAAGTTCGCAAACTTAATTCAAAGAATTGTTAACACCACCCGCGTAATCAAGTATTGTTTACTTGCATTACCGATGCATACATGTTTTCTGCCATAATGTTTGAGTATAGAATCAATTCTTGAATTGTGATATGGTCTTTTATACTGACGGATTGACGACTGCTATATGCGACTTTTGTTAAAAGAGACGTTGGCACGTACTCTTGGAGAATCTATTCAGAAACTATCGGTATAATACACGTAATTGCATTCATGATATATATATATATATATATATATATATATATATATATATATATATATATATATATATAACACAGGAAAATTTGATTCGTGAATTAACTGGATATTAGTTTGATTACGATTTGATTGTTTTAATTTTTTTATCGCCGCTTGATTATTTCTACTTGCTTTAATGACCAATAAGACGAACGTGATACTATATGACTTGTTTCCGTGATAATAATGCGCTGGTTCCGAACGAAAACTGTTGGGTCGAGCTGGCGAAATATCGACAAAGAAATGAATAATAGAAAATTGATAGAAAAAATGCTTATAATTCAATATCAGAACCATTTAGACCAGGTGGTTGCTTTTCAGTACGTTCTCAGGGTTAGAACTTGTATTATTGTTGTTTGTTTAATTTAACTTATCAAACTTGAAATACAATGGGGTTGGTGTTTTTTTCTCAGGCTCTCAAACTTAACTTAAGCAGTTTTAATCGCCACCCGCGCAGTCATTGATTTTTCAACTATTGGCCTTTGGCATCTTTCATGTTATATTGCTATCGAGTTACTAGTTACAATTGATAAAGCCTAATTTTAATGTTTAATAGTCTGTGTGAATGCAGTCATAAAACAAACCATTCATTAACGCACTGCTTATTTTGACGCTTTTACCCAATAGAATACAACTTGCAATCAAATAAGTTGTACAATAGGTAATGAAATCAAAATTGTTCAGCATAGAACTTTCTCCTTATTAATTGGTTTTATTCGGCCAATTGAGTCATTTCAGTTGCTATTCGTTTCAGCTCATTTCGGGTAAATAGAAACTAATTGGACAAAATACTTTTGTTTAACACTAATATTTGTTGAAATTATTTTATCTGGCTCTTTTTTGTACAAATATTTTCATACCTTTTAAATTACACACACATATATATATATATATATATATATATATATATATATATATATATATATATATATGTATAGCTGCATTTATATTCTTCCATGGGTTTTGTTATCCGCTCACTTTAATTCCTCTTATATATTCCATATATATATATATATATATCCACAATTTTATTTGGATAATTTTGCCTTAACCTGCACATGTAAATATGAATTTATTTTTCATCTGCCAAATGAAATGCATCATGCAACAAATTAGATGTCTTAGATAGCATTAATAATCAGCTGACGTTTTAACAGGCGACACAAATCAAGTTATTTCATGCTCGGCGACTTTATGTTAGCTTTGCAAAATTACTGCTGAAAGTGATTATGCCTATTTTATCTTTCTATTTAAATTTATTGTTTCATTTATTATCCGCAAACCAACATTCGCATTTTA
Source organism: Eudiplozoon nipponicum (assembly GCA_029291075.1). Classification (NCBI taxonomy): domain Eukaryota; kingdom Metazoa; phylum Platyhelminthes; class Monogenea; order Mazocraeidea; family Diplozoidae; genus Eudiplozoon; species Eudiplozoon nipponicum. The sequence continues at coordinate 52,449 of JAQBSW010002696.1, read as the reverse complement.
CCATAAATGAATTTTCATTTATGTGGGCGAATAAAGTTCTGGTGTAAAATAAACATTGCGTAAGATTTCAAATGTTATTTATCTGAGTATAACGAGTGCAAAATAAGGATGAAACCGGTCTAGTACATAACTTGTTTTTGCGGTTTTATGCTATTTTTAATTTTTACCGATATATATATATATATTTCACTGTATAACTGTTTGCATTGGATTGTAAAACGAAATATCTGACTACATTTTTACTTGTTTGTTTGTTTGTTTTTCGTGAAATAGGGCAAATTAACAGTTTAATTATAATAAGGATGAAAAAAATTTAATGACTGCTTGATTTCATGATGTTTCTAAACTCTTTCCCTTCTGGAATTCTGTGATTATTTCATTCTGAGTTTATCACTTTTTTAAACAATGCATAGCAGTCGTGTTTAGCAACGAATCTTTATGCCTCGGCTACTACAGAATAACTCCTTTGGTTATGCTTCACGATTTCCTATTTTCTGTGTATTTCTACATCTTTATCATCCGATTATTCTTTTCCAAATGTCTTCTCGCTGCTAGCACTTTATTTAACAAAACTGGATTTTGCGCAACATTTCTTAGTATCTGAGCAGAATTACTGTCCAAATACTGGAATTTTCCTAACTGCCTTTCTTGTTTGTGCATTGGAAAGTTGGGCTTATTTAACCACATAGACTAGTTGCTCTGGAATCTTATGTACAGATGACTTCGGTTTCCTTATTTTATTTTTGTATGTACAAGTTTTCTTCTGACATAATTTTTCCCCATATAATTTAATGCTTAGTGTTTATTTTGACAGAAAACGCATAGTTAAAACATATTTTAATAGGATTGCATGCAACAGTTCACAGGCAGGTGAACTTGAACTAGTTATACGGGTTTTTAAAATGTGAATACTCATCGTGTATAAGTACGTGGGATAACTGCACAAGAGTTTTCATAGTTTTGAGTCAGTAACGGATATACAATTGCTAATCTGTAAGGTGTTCACCAATCCTTGTGACCAATAGTATGTGCCTGTCAGTTTACAAGCAATAGTTTGAATTATTTGTGATTATTTTCAGGCTAAGCATTGAGAAAAATGTCATTTTTCATTTAAGTCTGATTGACGGATCGAACCTGCCTATACCTTGCTCTTACAATACATAGACTAAATATATTTTCATTCATTTTGCTTGGAAATTTTGTACCATTAACAACTGCCTTACCATGAACCGTGTTGGTACTAACCAATCGCAATTATAGCTTCCTTAGAAAAATTCTGATTTTCCTGATAGCTGTCCTCATTTGCTCATGAGATAATATGAAAGAAACCTACTTTCGACGCCATCTACTTAGCATCCGAGTATAATCATCGTCATTACATGCGCACAATGGCCTGTGGTCGGCATTTTTTCTCTCCTCAATTGGTTCAGTGGCTATAGACATACAGAAATCAGTTGCGCTGCATGCATGCACGCACGCACAGGGTTCTAATACATCGTTATAAATCAGAACTTCTACCGGCTAACCTCGATTTATATACGAAATTTGAAATAACTTTCTAGGCCTTTTGCTGAGGCGCACGTTTACTCGTGGCCATAAGCGAAGATGGCCTTGACAATGAGACGTGATTTTTTTTGTTAAGGTCCAAGGCAATTTACTATTTGTTCGATGTCATATATTTATGTGATGGTCTTTTCTCTTTTTCTTTGAATGTGGAAAGAAACATTTTTACGTTTCTCTAGCTACGGATATTGTGTACATTTTATTAGCAAACGATACTTCACAGGGATTAACTAATTATATGTCGGTGTGTTCTTGAAAGGCAGATCATGTACGCCAACGTGAAACCACTGCCTTACACGCACTTTAATTTTAAAATACTTCTTATCTGCTTTTCACAACTTTGTCCAATAATATTGTGCAATCGTACAACATGCCTTAGCATTTTATGCTTTTTTGTTTGTGATCACGTGCAAACGATAAAAGAGTGTCAAGTAGTGTAAAACAACCAGGATAAAACCTGAATTGCTGTATTTTGTGTTATTTCATTTTAACGATATTTTATTTGGCAATTCGATGATAGATAATGAAGTCCATTAGTTTAGCAGTTGTCTACTCGTTAAAAAGAGCAATCAATTAGTGTTGAGGCATTTTTTGCGTATAACCTTCAGATACATAGAGCTTTTTACATTACCTGATCTGCGTTTTGACTAACGCAGCTTTCATTGTTCCAGTAATTTTCTTTTTTTCATAATATTTCGATCTACGGTAATGTAGATCGAAATATTATGAAAAAAGAAAATTACTGGAACAATGAAAGCTGCGTTAGTCAAAACGCAGATCAGGTAATTTCAATTAATTCAGTATCGCAACAACGACATTCCTTCAAGAGCTTTTTACATGTCGAAATTATGCTTCGTGACTGGCCAAACAAACTCAACAAATATAGTAGTTGTTCAGGTGATTTATACATCAAAGATTCTATGTGTTGTAGACAATTTATAGATTCTTTTCTATATAGCGTCTCGAAATTATTAGCCAAGTTAGTAAGGCTTGATTCGATGTCACTCCTCTGTGTATTTAGTGGTTTCACCAGTTGGCTACCCTCATTTTAAACCACAGCTGTTATTTCAAACAGTTTACCAGTTTTAGCGAATTTACGAACCAGTCAGTAAATACTGGAGACGTGCTTGTTCCCGCCACATCACTGATTGTTCAGCTCTTTCTGAGACGCTTGACGTTATTTGTGGTAGGCCATTGCGGAGTACTGAAATATGGGTCTGGTCTCTTTGTTCAATGGCGATTGATGCAAACCTGAAATAATATATCGTCATTTGCATATTAGGTATTGCGTACCTAGTAACAAATCAGTTAAAATAGGACCAGAAGAATAAACCGAAGTCGAAATGATCAAGAGATATAATCTCGTGCATACATGCATTTGATGCTTACTGAAGTGGTTTATTGATAGGTACGCAAAATCTAATGCACAATTGGATATCTATTACTTAACCGCAACAAATAACGCATGACAGAAGTATATTTCATTGAATAGTAACTCTTCCAGTTGTGCTCAGTAATAGTTTACCTGTCAATTGCACGAATCTTTCTACAAGGCCAGAACTATTTGTGCTTTGCCATGAATGAGAATTAACATGCCTTTAGAATGCATAGAATGTATATTATGATTTTGATTGGCTTGCCTTTCTGACTTTCACATCAATCGATTTTAATTATTTTACTTCCTATCTGTTTAGTCTTTTTTCATCAAATGTTTATTTATTGTATTTTGATAATATGTTAAAAGCAGATTTATTAAAGTGTATTTTAATATCAAGCTTTTTCGTTATCTTTTTATTCTAGATTTTATTTTATGTCGAAATAGATTAGACTACGGACAAAAATGTGTCACTAATTGAAAAGTGTAACAAATATGAAGTATAAGAAATTCTTATTTTCAAATAATATATTAATATTTCGTCCTTATTGAGAAACTATTATCCAGACTTCATTTGATCAAACTGATACTAATATTCTTCAACTCTCAATTCAGCTTAAATTCACACTGAAAGTGTTTCCTATGTTTGAGTATAAAAATCAATTGTAAGTCTGCAAGATCAGCTTCATAAATGGTCAGCCACTCATATCGTGCAAATGCGGTCCTAAATGTGGTCGCCGAACTACGCTTCAATGGTGCGCTCAGCTATTACTATTTACTGCGAATCAGTATGTTAATTGTATTTATATTTTTATGAAAATATTTCTCCGTGTTGGTTTGTCTTTGACTTTATCTCAATAACACCCGAAGATATAGGCCGGAATTCCCGACATTTTTAGTCCATATCGTGTAGCTTTTTGGTTTGTCGCTGCACCCGCAATAACTCGAGAACAGAATCATTGGTGCTTACATTCTACTATGAAATTACATATTCAATGTATGCATGATGTCTCTGGAGACCAGCGGCTCCTAGCAAGTCTTACTAGCATCGGTAGCAAAAACTGTCAGTAATATAGAGCTGCCGACATTCTTTATCATATCATATATAGCAAATACTTTGTTTTAGACGGGTAGTGACAGGGTAGCATTCCATCTATGAGAAATATGTCTATAAATTTAAACTATCCATCTCCAATTTGAATGAGCGACCTAGTGTTCTTTTAACGCCTACGCAAATCTATGACTTTTTTCATAGTTTGGCTGTTAGGATTCTATTATTATATGTTGAGGTCTCGTTGGGGTGCGTCTGTCTGTCTGGTTTGTTGAACATACCTATTGTATTTATCTCTAAATGTTGTCATCTACCATTCTGGATACTGATAATGATTAACCAACATATACGAAACCGTCTTAACAAATGAATTGAATTCGCCATCTTTCGCAATGTTTAATGTATATCGGCAACTAAATATAATTAAATGCCGTCATTATAATTAAATTAAATACATTTATTAATTATAATAAATCTTGCCGTCATACGCAAGTATATCATTTTTTTAAAGCTCTCATTTTGACCTATTCAATGCTAAATGTCTGCAAGGTTTTGATGATCGAAGTCAATTGTAAAATTCAGACTAAACAAACGCGTTAAGGCAACTGTTTTTCTCGGCCAGTCAAGAACTTTCTGTTTGCCCTTTTTAGCTTATCATTTAATTTCAAATCTCCCGGGTTCCATTAGTCCTATATCTATTTATGAACAGCATCTACTAGTTGAAGCTCAGAAATTCGGTGAATACTCTTTATCCTTATTTTAAAAATATTGCAGCTAGCGTTGTTTAAATGTACGAACCTAAATTATGGTTTGCGTAAACTCTCAATGAAACAGCTGAATGTAGTTTCTTGTTTTCATGATATAATTCTTGTATTATTCACGCCTAAACGTCAACATCTCGACTCGATTTTAATTTTTGGCGTAAATTATTTCTTAGCCTATTTTTTACTAGGTACACATTACCAAATACTAAATTCCATATATCAGCTTTCCACAATAAGAATATATTGCCATATAACTTATTATTTGTTTGAACTTCATTTTACGATTATAGTCGATTCAGTTGTTGATGCCGTGTAGTTGCTATCCAGATGATGGTGCCATTGAACGTTATTATTGTTTCGATATTTTATCTCATCTCAGCTTTTCTAATGGTAACAAATAATACTCTCACTGAAAAATAGCAATTAAACAAATTTAAGTTATAATTAGACGACCATTGGTTGCGCGGGTGGTGATAACAATTATTATAATCAAGGTTCCGGTCTTGATATAAACACCTGACCCATTAATTACTTACATATGTCAGTATAAACTAAGAATTGTTTAGTGTAGAACAGGCAATTCATCCAGTAGATCGGTTTCGTCCTTATTGGGAACTCATCATGTACTAACCAGAATTTGCCGCGGAAAGAACTCGAACCTGGGCACGTCTGCATCTGAATCTGGTGCTCTAACCACTGAGCCACCCTGCCGCACACTATACTGCACACAATTTTCAGTTATATACTAACTAATGTAACCTGGTTAGTCTATTTTTCCTTTAGGTGGAGCTCATATGGCAACCTTTTAGACACAAAGTTCCAACTAACCATCCCAACAGACAAAACACTACATGGGGAAGTGGTATTTAAATGAATATTTATATAGCTAAACTAACATTGGTTGCGCGGGCGGTGACAACAATTAATATAATCAAGGTTGTGATCTTGATATAAGCACCTGACCCATTGATTACTTACATATGTCAGTATAAACTAAGAATTGTATTGTGTATAAAAGGCAATTCATCTAGCACATCATGAGTTCCCAATAAGGACGAAACCGGTCTACTTGATGAATTGCCTTTTCTACACAATAAAATTATTAGTTTATACTGACATATGTAAATACTTGATAGGTCAAGTGCTTATATCAAGATCGCAACCTTGATTATAATAATTTTTATCACCGCCCGCGCAACCGATGCTCGTGTAATTATATAAATGTTCATTTCAATACCACTGCCCATGTAGTGTTGTGTCTGTTCAGTAATGACAGATTTGGGATGGTTAGTTGGCAATTTGGGTCTAAATTAATGCCATATGAACTTCACCTAAAGGAAAAATAGACTAACCAAATTACATTAATTGGTATATAACTGAAAATTGTGTGTAGTGTAGTGTGCTACAGGATGGCTCAGTGGTTAGAGCATCAGATTCCGAAGCAGGCGTGCTCAGTTTCGAGCCCTGTTCGCGGTAAATTCTGGCCATAATATGATGAGTTCCCAATAAAGACGAAACCGGTTTACTTGATATATTGCCTATTCTACATTATACAATTCTTGGTTTATACTGACATATGTAAATAATTAATGGGTCAAGTGCTTATATCAAGATCGCAACCTTGATTATAATAATTCATCCAGTAGACCGGTTTTGTCCTTATTGGGAACTCATGACGTACTGGTCAGAATTTGCTGTGGGCAGGGCTCGAAAAATTTGAGTTATGTCGTTCAGTTGAAGCCTACGAATCTCCAATACCTGTTCGGGTCATCTAGGTTTCTGTTTATTGTATTGGATGTATGCATATATATATATATATATATATATATATATATATATATATTTGTTTCTGTAAGTATATATGTATGCACGAGTGTATGTATCCATTTACGTATAGGACCGTTGCTAACTGCACTTTTCTTGATTTTTACCATAATAGAATGACGCACATTATCATCATCACAGTCATTCTTTAGTAGCTGACGCTTCACTTCTATATCACAATGAGAACAGAAACAGAAAACGTAAATCAAACTAATAATAAATTGATTTTTACAAAGTACTAATATCGTAAAACATTATTTAAACCTGCTTTTAAAAAGATAGATTAATGAAGGGGAGGATCCTGTTCAGATTAAGGTATTTACCTAAGTAACACACAGAAGTGAGGTAACGTTGACTTCTATGCAACATCATTATCACAAAGTCAGATTTAGGGAAAGGCGAGATCGACCATACAACTTCTTTGAGGTTTCTATAGTTCGGCTTTATGAACACGACCAAACCTCGCAGTTAATTCTGCCCAACTAAGAAAAGAAAGTTATTAAATTGATTCTAATAGAAATCTGATCGAAGTTCGGCACTGTGTTCAATTGGATTCCATATCGCTCGGCGTTTCCAACCACGTGGGGTCCATACTACTGAACGAAAAGGTCTTGAAGTACAAAATGTAATTTTAGTTGATTTTAGCTGTTTCAGTCATATTAAAATCCGTCCATTCTGTTTTCTAAACCAAACTCGTTCTGGCTGCGAAAACAGTGCTCTCCTGCGCAATCAAATTCATGGCATACGGAATACGTTACCGAGCCAGCGCAGTTGATGGAGCCGTGTTTGTTTGTCTAACAAGAGCACTTGTTGGTCGATTTAAAAATATGTTTACGCGTGCCAGTTTCGCTTATTCGATGTTGGTAGCCAATATGAGCTCTGTTTCTTAAAAAGCGATGGTCGAATTTCAGTGAGCGTGTAAGATCTTCAACTCTAAAGGACCAAGTTTCACTAGAGTATAACAAAACTTTATTTTCATATGCATTGCACGCACGACCTTCCAGACAGAGTGACATACTCGCGTTTCTACATGAATGACGAAGATTTGAGCAGGCTTCACTATCTTTCGCAATTCTCATATTAACCTCACTCAATAGGAATACACTTCAAATAGATATAAACAAGCTCGATTAGTTGTCTTTTCAACAAAAATGTTTTAGGCATTCTAAAGTCGAAGTTAACTGGCCTTGACTGTGAAAATCCAAACTTGTTGTGGTCGAAGATTTGATTCGTTACGCGCAATCTAGATACTACTATGTAAAATTATACATTGGGTTTCTAAAAGTTCTTTCGAGATTCTCCTAGCTGGGTGCCAAATTTCTGCTAACTCGCTATACTCGTAGAGTTATTTAACGCCGAATTAAGCATTCTGAAAATTTATCTAGAATAATTTTGAACTAGGAAGGCTGAAGACATAGAGGAAGCGTTCACGTCACATAACAGTCGATAATAAGTCTAATTTTGTCGTGCGACAAACAAAACGATGGATGAGTGTAACAATAATCTAATAATCGATACAAAACATCGTCTTAGTAGGTAGGTTTAACACTTCAAATATTAATTTGCGCACCTGCATCAGTCCCGATCTCTGTGAGCATTTCTGTATCACCAACGTGGAACGCTAATCTCGAACAACGTTCAGAGTTAGAAATACATAATGCAATCTTATCTCTTTGGCATTGCAAAGTTGCAGGCAGTTATAATCTATTTATGACCTGATTTAAGGATGGTGGTAACATAATTAATGAGGCATTGACTAATCGTTATCATCCTATACAGAATGAGTAGACGGTGTCGTCTGCTTGGAACGGTTCGTCCATAATTACTGTTTTCAAAAAAAAGCAATCACAATCGTGTGATTACCATCAAAGTGTAATCTTGACTCGTCGTATCCAGATTTTGTTGTTTATTTTGCATCGTCTCAGAGGCTCCTGAGAATTGAAGACAAGAGAACATTCATGATTCCGACCAAGACGAGATTTTATAAATAACATTTTTTGCCTTAAAGCAAAATCTTGTACAGCGACGTGTTTATGGTCGACCTTCTAGACTTCATTGCGGCATTTGACTCAGCAGACTGCAATATTATATTCGATATTACGTCGGAAAGTGGTGGTCCAACTAAATTGGTAAATACTGTACGTGCTGTCTACACAAATACTTCTAATTGCGTTAAGGTCTACAACTAATTGTCGCACAACTTTGATGCTGGCAGTGGTGTATGTCAACGATGGACCGTTTCCACAATTTTGGACAAAATATTTAGATATATGTCATCATGAACCATACTCTTCCATATGTTCAAGATGCTGGCATCAAAGACTTCGCCAGTGCTAGTGTGGTCAATCTTGACTGTGCATACAATATTGCATTATTATTTGACGACCAAGTTTCTATATATGCCATTCTGAACATATTAGTGCATGTCTTTTCGTACTTCGGTATGATATTCGAACCTAAAAATGTTAAATACCCCTAAAGTACACTCACTTCAATTATGTAGATTCGTGATTAAAATCTTGGCTTAGTTGACAGAATTAAATATCTTGGTATCTGTGTCAATTACTTAAGCAATATGAGTGCCGAGATGAACATGAGAATCGCGATAGCTAGAGTAGCCTGCTCCAACTTTCGCCAATTATGGAAAAAATTTATTACCTCATTTTACCTTAAAGGTTTTGTGTATAATGCATCCGCACGTGCCGGTTTGTCGTATGCTAGAGACACGTGGTCCTTTAGAGTCGATGATCTAAGACGTTTACAGGCATTCAACCACTGTTGTTCGAGAAATATAGATTAAATGTTATCAACAACGAACAAGCTATCCTTACATCCGTGGAAGTATTTTTATTAAATCCAACCATAATTCTTGGTTAGATAAAAAATAGGGCTCAATAAATTGTAATGGCTCGGTCACGCTTTACTTATGTCTTCAGTTCATAAGAAATAAATTGAAAAGATTGTGACATACCATAAATAATTAACCACAACTAAAATCAAATTGGGTTGTACAGGACAGTCATATAACAGGATGATATTGAAAACTTCTAGTTGGGCTGACTTATTTGCTAGGTTTGGTGATTTTTTCGCAGCCATGTACTGCAAACCGGGTGGAAGCTCTGTTTACATTGCCACCTTGTCCTAAAGTTGGCGTCCTAAATTGTGTCATGTAGAGATGTAGGTTGTCCCGTTTATGTGTGTTCCTTAGGTAGGTACCTCCACCTGAACTAGATCCATTCATAAATCTGTTCTCTTTAGCGTTTAAAGAAACATTTTTTTCAATGTAATTATTATCAGTTTTCATTTTAAAATATTTTCGTTTTTATGTGGTAGTGAAGTATCAGCTTTAAAGGGCTACTTTATTACTGTATGTGATGATAATGATGGTGATGATGATGATCGGCTTTAGTGCAATACTGTTTATTTTAAGGTCATTTTGATCGATGTTCAAGCATTTTTTAATGTCATTCGTCGTGAATTCAATCGCATATTTTCAGTCGTCTTGTGGCTAATCGATTAAGGCGTTTGCCTCATGTTTTTGTCAACAATTTTCTTTTGCCAATTTTGTGTTTACAACTGTTTACTTCGCATATGTAAAGCGAAAAGACGCGTGTTTCACTTGAAATCATGTCAAGTCGTGCTGCGTGCAATAGCATATTTCGCATATTTTCGAAGAAATATTCACATTTGTTGACTATAACAGTATCTATTTGCTTGCATCTTAAGAGCACTTTTGTTACACTCCCCGCGTTACACGGTGTTTGAGAGGAATACGACCGTCTTCCCTTAACAATTATTTTGGTGGCTATTACTCCTGCTGAAATGAAGCGAATTTACAGACTGATCATATTATAAAAGATATTAATGGATTAAACAATAATTGATTGCTCGGGTGGTGGTAACAATTCTTTAAATCAAGTTTGCGAGCTTGAGGTAAACACCAATCCCTTTGTATTTAACCAGTCGTCGAACAACATAACAAAACTACCGCCAGTCGCAAATGAGTGCGTTGCGACTGGCGGTAGTTTTCTTATGTTGTTCGACGACTGGTTAAATACCATGGGGTTGGTGTTTACCTCAAGCTCGCAAACTTGATATTAATGGATGTTTTTCATTTTTATTTTTGCGTAACTCCGTCTTTTGGGCGAAATATGCTTTTATTTACCTGGGTGAATTCGTTATTATATCTTGAATAACAAAATAAAAGTAGTAAAATACATACACATACATACAATCATATTCATGCATACATGCACAAATGCATTTAAAAGTACGTACATCCATATATACATGCATAGACACAATAACATACGTGCATACAACATGATACGATAACTTTCGCATGGTGGGATGTAGATGAGCCAATGTCATTAAGGCATAATTAGCCAGCCCTTTCCTCTAACCCGAGTTCGTCGCTCGACCTACGTATTTTAGCCCCCTCAATTGTCTCTTGGTTAGTGGGAGTAATGTGCACCGTAATCAAGTGACCAATATCACAAATTATAATACCTGGCCTATAAATAGCTCGCCTACCACTTCTGCGGTTCAGGCCAATCATCGGATTCGCTTTGGAGGCCTGACGAGTAGGATTGGAATTTGACCCTCTTGAACAATGTCCCAACTATTGCGATCGACAATACAATTTAACAATAATTGTTTGCGCGGGTGGTGGTAACAATTCTTTAAATCAAGTTTGCGAGGTTGAAGTTAACACCAATCCAATTGTATTTAACCAGTCGTCTAACAACATAACAAAACTACCGCCAGCCGCAACGCACTGACTCGTTTCGACCTTCCTTGATCATCATCAGAGTACGACGGCAAACTGACTATCGGCTTACCAAAATGGTCTGGTTGTAAAATTTGCTCTTTATTAATACCTCCTGATGCACAGTTACCTAAACCAAATTGAACGATTACTTCGATTAACAAAGCTCATGGCGATAGCGGCTATAGTATGTCATCTCCGAAGTCTGGGCCGATTTGAAGAACTTTGACTTGTTGCTCAGCAAAATAGACGGGCGATTCCAAAGCAGTTTTCACAATTTCCCATAAGAAGCTGTTAACCTAATACGTTTGTATATATCGATAAACCGATCCATCTGGCATCACCAGAGATCCGAGGTAAACTAAATACTTGACGACTGGCAGTGGGGCTCTGGAATAAGATTGACCAAAAAGAGCGGGTTTGTAGCGTTTAGCTGAAGACCATAACGGATAGATACTTCTTGAGCGCAATTAATGCCGCTCTGAATCTCGTCTTCCTTTTTGCCTGAACAGCAGCGCCAGCGAGCCGGCTACCACCACTAATCTCCACTTCGATGAGTAATTCGGTGACCCAATCAAAGACTGCATCGACAATATAATTGAATGATACGTACTTGTCGAACACCAAAAGGTCATAGCAGGCTTTGAGCTTTCGAACCATTTTGACCAGGATGCCAAAACTCAATTTAATCAAAAATATAAATTTCGATGTCTATCTCGTAACAATTTCTAGCCGTCACTTCACCACTGAGAACACCGTTTGCAATTTGTAGCGAGTTGAGATTTTTCCAATTTTTGACAGGTTGCGCTTTAGAAACTGATAGCCCGCATATTCTCTTGGTAGAACGGCCACTACTAATACGTCTAGTTTGAGGGTGCACTTCCAACCTACTTCGGCGCTCTATCCAACTTATTAGTGAAGTTAAGTCTGTCCTATTCTTCACCAGTCGAGTGGCTAATAGTAAGCTTCATGTGAAGCTTATGAAGCACATTACGATGTCTTCTTAGTTAAGCAGCAGACACGCGTTTTGAAGAGCTTTGATTTTATAAGACACAGTATGCGTGTTCGCTTGCTTTCTAATAGGAGACAATCCGAGGCTTGCTTTATCTTTTCCTTTATAGCTCACCAAATGCTATTCGTTACCCTTTTAACTGTAAATGAATGTGGCCTTTCAGAAGCCTAGGCGATCCTGAGGGCATTTTTCATGGTTGTAACAATTTTCATTGCACAGATATTCTGGCACAGTACAAGATACCGCATGTAGCGAAATTTCGATCTCATTCTAGCGGCCAGACCCCTTAACTGAGTCCATTGAACACTCATGATACGCTCTAACAACCTGAACAAAAAGCAACGACCCCTTCTTACCATAATGTTGTCTATCTTAGTACAATGGCGTCACCGTTTCGTACGCATGAGTTAAAACGCAGCTCCTTGTATCAAAATGCCGCTTGTTGTGTTAGAGAATGGAATTAATTTCCACCAGGTTAAGGCTAATGGCAAGATTGAATAGTCTGATGTCGCTATCACAGATATTTTCGGCCATCGTCCATCTTCCTGCAGCTGCATTTCTCGTACAAGCTAGAACCATTTTGGCATTAAAATCACTGGTAATCACTAAGATTTTGGAACGCCACTAAAAGCCATAGCAAAATGACATGTAGTTGTCGCGTAAATATTTACGACTATCAGAACCACTTTGCCTACATGGATCCTAGCCTAAGTCAAATGAGAGCTTATATCTCTTCGGTCAATACGGGTTGTCACTGCAGCAACTGATTGAGGAAAGGCGAAAGCATACCTGACTGGATCACTCTTGCGTTAGAATGGTAAAATTATCGCCTCATCCCCTAAGCTAGTTCTGAATAAGTCAAATTGTGTAGTGTTCAAAGCAATTCTAGTCTCCTAGAGTCACACAATAAGCTCGACATCCGTAGAAGATTGACTAGAACGCGAGGCAAGAATCAACATATTCAGAGAACCACTTGAAAAAAAATCTCTAGATCTGAGTGGCGCACAAGAACGAGTAAATGCTGCTGGAATTCCACCGTGTTTATTTTGGCGTTTATTCTGTTAGAAGCCTATTCTGCATGTGATCTGAGAAATTTTTCAATTTTACTGCATCAGTGATTTCCATAGCGGCTTCCATTTCCGATTTTTCTGAAATTCGTACCGTTAAGCACATTGGGACGGTAGTCAGTGGCGAACTGGTTGCGAAATCATCAATTATATGACGAAATGAATTTTCTTTATCTTCAAGATAGATATTTTGTAGCTTAGCCGCAAGAAATATTAACCTTAATGGGAAATATTTAGGAAATTTATTCTTCCGTGTATACGCATTAGCTCTTTATTTCGTGAAATAATGATTTAATAGTTATGTAAAACTGCATGCTACCTTGATTGTATGTAAATCAGGAAAGTATTAATAATTAGAAATTATAATTTTACTCCATCAGTTGTTTATTGATTAGCTGGCTTGGTATATATTACTACCTAAATTGATAGTTTTTTTCTTGTACTTATTTCTTATTTAATGAATAACATTGATTATAACATAATTATTTTTTAATCGATAGTTTACATGGTTCTGGAGTTTTAACATAACAAACAAGAACACATATACATACTTAATTGGCATTGTGTATCGATCAACAAATAAATTTATGTGGCACCATTAGGTCTACCGAAATTAGTGCTTAAAATGCTGTACAATAACATTATCTGCCATTCGCAGCCTTATTCGAATGAAATATCTCTGACTGTCGACGTTTTTTTGACATTACAGTCACTCGCTGTTTAATATTGGCGTACTCCATTTCGTTTGGTCGTACTTGGCTTAAGGCCATGCGAATATTGGAGGTAAATGGAATTTCAATCGGCGCACAAAAACGTGTTAAAGTGAAGAAAAATTGCTTGGTCGTACTTGGCTTAAGGCCACGCGAATATTGGAGGTAAATGGAATATCAATCGGCGCACAAAAGTGGAGAAAACTCGACGCAAACTAAAGGAGACAAATGAAACAAACATGTCGGATCCATAAACTACCATTAAGACAATTAAAATAGCATTAGTTGCTTAGACTAAATTTTGCACTTTATCCTTATCTCTAATAATCATTTGTGTGTGAACGCAGCCAATCAATGCAGTATGAATTCTTATTGAAACTGTGCCGTTTCTCGACGTTAATGTCTCCATTTTTTTCTTATTTACTACTCATCAATTGCTTAGTTTCTCTTTTTAACAGAATACCATCCACCTGACGTAGGCTTTTATTTACTTTCCAAATTAAGTAAATAGTAACATTTATTTAATTTTTCTCCCTTACACACTTTGTGAGGTTTATGTGAGATAAGAATTAGGCTGACATAATTATGTTTAAATGAGCTCCATCAGGCAAAGGTAATTTATGGAAATAAACCAGATCAGATATCTAGGTACATACATATTTGGGTTACTTTCTTATTCAAGTTTTAATCTTAGCAGCACTTTATTCATGTTAACAACTATTTCTAGCTAAATAAAGGCGCATTAATGTGAAAACTGATTTCTAGAGTTTTTGCATGGAATCTGTGATATTTACAAATGTATTTGATTTACATTTTTAAAATATTCTCTCTAATCTACCATTTTCTTTCCAGAAATAGCGTACAGAAGACATTCATGTACACGGCTGTATGTTTGTTGGTTAGCGGCAATTAATTTTAAGCCATTGGTTGGTTTTAACTAAGCTTTAAAGATACCAGTAGATGAACGTTGCAATCATGATTTAGTTTAACTATTGGTCTACTTTACATTTTTGTAAAGAATAATTTTCAAATTAAAATATATTCTTTCTTGAGAAGAGCTAGTTTATATTCAATTCTGCATACGAAGTCATAATTTTAGTTCATATAGAACCGAAGGGATATTCCAGTCTTCATTAAAAAGTTGTTGGTATGCACCGGTATTATGCTTCAAAGTTATGCTGACTTTGGTATAGCCATTTACTAACTCATGGATAGGCACACTTAACCTAATTCATCAACAATATCATCATCAACATCGCCAACTGTAATCATTTGAAAATCAGATGCTCTTGTGCCACATAATCACGTGAAACCACTTGTTATAATAATAATTACAATAAATCCTGTAAATAAGGAAATAATAGTAATTAGAGAATAGATTGTTCTAGCCCACAAGGAAAGAGCTTCTTATAGTAGCACGGAAACGAGGCCACTAGGACAATCATATTAAAAGGCATTACATCATGGGCAATAAAGCTTCCTTGTGACTCTCTCTGTATTGCTTCAAAGCACTGAGAAGCCATAGTGCTAACTCTGTTAACTACCTATAACTCGATTAAGAAGCAAATCTTGACTGATTCGGAAAACCAAGTAAATTGGTTTTTCAAATATTTCATTTACCGATCAGTATGACACAATTTATTGGCTATGAAATAGTTTTTACGATCAAATATTATTTCGCTTGGAACAGGAGTCTATTCGGTTAAAGAGGCGCTCGGCTCGCACAATTATTACAATAATATTCTCCCATTATTTGGGTTGAGAAAATTCTGTGTACCAGTTATTTATAATCAAAACACCCAGATAAGGATGGTCTGCGTAATTTATTAGGCTCTTGTATGCTGGATTTTAGTTTTGGATGCGCAACGTATATAAAATTCTCATTTATCCCACTTATGGACTGCAGATTCCTGTGGCCCAATTTTTCCAATGTTTGCACATTAGTTATGTCTACGATATGAGTGGGGATTTACCTAAAATATTTTCTATATTTTGTAATACTACACTAAACTTAGTGTTTTGATCAGCATTCACTTTGTTCTCATAATCTCCGAGGTCGAAAAGATGAAGGCACTGACTTAAACTGAACAGAAATGGAAGTGGAAGATTCCTTGATAGCCTGTTTTCACTTATTCACCAAAAAAGGTCCAGCATGCATGCTAGTTACAGAAATGTATTTATAAATACCATGTTTCGTTGGATTAAATTATGGTATATGATGTTAACTGCGGCTTGAGCAGAAACCTTTTTATAACTCCTATTTTGTTTTCCAAATATTTAGCACCAGGTGAGAATAAGTACGTAGAACCATCACCATTGGGCGAAATCAATGAATCTAAACCCGTTGGCACGACCACATTGCATCTATATGCAAAACAGGTCTAATAACGTGCAACTGAATTTAAGAGTTCTGTCAAAACAACCTATTATGCCAATTTCTAGCCGAACATTTAACTCATCAGAAACGTTCCGTACTTAAAACACAAAAACAAAATTTGGTCATTCACTTAGTCAACAGGCTCATAATGAGCTATTCAATTCCTAGGAGTCACTGTTCGACCTTGGTAACTATCAAAAACAATTATGTACATTAGCGTTCAGCAACTTCCTCCACACATATATAAGAGAGACAAATAAACAGCCATTTATTGCGCGGGATGTGATAGCAATCATTTAACTGAAGTTTGCGAGCTTGATATTAACACTAATCCTATTGTATCTAACGAATTGCACAACATAGCAAAACTACCGTCAGTCACACGTTCTGACGCGTTTTGAATTTCCATGATCACCAACAGAGCAGGTCGGCTAACTGACTCATGAGAATGAAACTGAAATTCCTATTTAAGTTATGGAAAATCAGAAACTGGGTTATTATCTCTAGTATACTCACATAAAGTTTACTTTATGTGAGTATAAATTTTGTCGATGCAGTTACGAACATTAAATTTTTTCAGCACTGGCCATTTGTACTTAGATTATATAATTAAACAAACATTTATTGCACGAGTGCAAACGAGTACTCTTTAAATCAAGTTTGCGAACTTGATATAAATACGCTCCAACTGTAACAAACCAGTTGTACAACATAGCAAAACTAACGCCGAAACTACCGTTAGTTGGTATGCCGTCGTTGTTTGATGATGTTCATGGAAGGTCTAAACAGGTCAGTACGTGTGAAACGGTAGTTTTGCTGTTTTGCAACCGGTTAAATACAAATATGTAGATATATTGTTGATATAAGCCAGGAGTTTCATTCTCAACCACAATACATGAACTGGACGATCATTTTCTCATCATAAATAGTAGCCAGGTTGCCTGCGAGGGTGAATCTAACTCACGAACAGTTGTTTCAGAGCCAAATTTATTGTTCCCTTCTTTATGATATCCGAGTTTCTGCTTCAACTAGTTTCAATTTGGAATTTATTTCCACACAAGACCATATAGCGAGTTACAACTTACTATTAAACAGCACTAATTTTTAGTTTGACATCTTACAATTAATCCATAAGTTAACGAAGCCGCGAATTCGAAGCAATTTTGGGCTATATACCAACTTATGCTTCTAGGTAAGCCTTTCCCTGCTAGTTTTGCTGTGTTTTAGGCAATTTTTCGCATTTGTTACGTAGCGAAAGAGTACAAAACTACGGAAGAAATGCTTCCGGGTTCTATCCCGGCCGCGGCATTTCAATTGCTAATAATTTACTAATATTAACGATATCCGGCATAATTATCAGTTGTTGTTTTATGCAATATTTAGTTTATTACGACAACATTTATTCAATCAAATTCTACCAATGTACTTTAATTATATTTAATTATATATATATATATATATATATATATATGTGTGTGTGTGTGTGTGTGTGTGTGTGTTGTACCAGATTTTGTTTTATGTCGAACAGTATTTAATTTATTTTCTGTACTATGCATTCCTACTCTGTCTGTCTGACTGTACAATCAAATATTAGACATTACGCTGCCAAAATATCAATCGTATAGAGTGCATTGATAAGAACTTGCCTGGCATATTGATGCATTCCTAAACCGCCCAGTATTGCGTTCGTGGACTCGATTCTAGGTCATGTCATTATTGTGCATTCTGTCCTTAACATTTAAGTTTTGTTTTGCCTTCAAGAGCCGGTCGTACGACTATAAGGCATTGGCGAAGTTTTCTTGTTAATTGAACTTGTTGATTTCGCCAGTCTGTTCGACGTTTTAAACATTGCTATCGTCTCGCTTGTGCTTATTTTGGTGCTTAGAGAAAGTGAAATTTTTTATCACAATTTACAGTTTGGAAAATGATTAATGCATTAAAGGCGTGCTGTATAGCTTATGTACAATTACGGAAATCTCTTATACTAGTTACCAAACAGCATTAAATCAGTGTAATATACTGACTATTCACTATCACACACCCATTAGATGCATGTTCGGGCTATGCATAAGCACTTGATCGCTATAACCTAGAGTAAGGTTGTGACTACTCTTTTGACCTCTGCTCATTGGCCTATCTGTTAAAGTAATTGAACAGCGTTGAAATCTTTCTAGTGTAGCTCACCGGGTTTGAAAGCGCATCATAGATTATGTCCAATTTCGAGTGATGAAATGGACGTGCAGAGTGTCGTTAATTTTGTATTACGAATATTAATAAAAATTTCTAAAATTATCAGTACGGTAGGGATTTAATGTCAAATTTTTTACTACTTTTAGCTCTCGTTGGACATCGTGTGGTTTTTTAGTTTTACGTGACTATATGTTAAGCTGACTCGTATAATGCTTTTGACATTCATATCTAGGAGATTGTATCATTCCTAGGCTCCACAGAATTTGAGCAAAATTGTTGATTACTTATGGCGTTGAATTGGCTAAAACTGTTCACTAGCCAGTGAGCGCGAAACACTTGTGTCAGTTGATTCCCCGATGTTGCCTATGTTGTCACTTGCGTAGCCTCCTG
This sequence comes from Eudiplozoon nipponicum, assembly GCA_029291075.1. Classification (NCBI taxonomy): domain Eukaryota; kingdom Metazoa; phylum Platyhelminthes; class Monogenea; order Mazocraeidea; family Diplozoidae; genus Eudiplozoon; species Eudiplozoon nipponicum. The sequence goes on along the minus strand of JAQBSW010002696.1, from coordinate 33,358 downwards.
GAGCTGTATGAACCTGCTTGTTGCTAGGCACACCAGGCCTAATGCACAAACGCCTATATGTTAATTATTGATTACCACGAGTATTAAATCACTATGTAAGTTAATTTGATATGTTTGAGTTAATCACTATTTGAGTGTTCATTTCAGTCGAACGGCAAGGAAGTAGGTAACGTTAAGTTTCGAAAGGTTGCACCACGTGAAATTGATTGCAATTATAATGTACAGCACGGATATTGAAAATACATGATAATCTTGCTTTTTAAATTACATAAACTTTGATAAATCTGAAGTTTGTTATACGTGTTTATTTTCTTTATTCTTATTCTTTGCTTCTAACAATAAAACTTTACATGCCTGTTTATTAAAATCATGCATAATCAGAAGGCCAAAATATGTCGCTTTTTAAGCACTACATCTGTTTTACCTGTTAAAGTGAATCGAGTAGAACTAATTAAAGAACAAAAATATTCTCCAGTTAGAAAATGTATTGCATATTAATGTCTAGCACCGCTTTTATTAGCAAACTTACGAGGACTTGCAGTTTCCTTCACAGATGAGAGATGCTTAAAGAAATATGGATATACAGTAAGTGATTCCACAGTTAAATGTAAACAGAATTTAGCCTGTTTATAGTTCGAAATGACATTCACTTACAAGTGGAAGGCACGTCAAGTGAAGTCGTTGTTGCATAAGTGGAATCGGTTCACTTTAATTACAATAAAACGATCTAATTTTTGTTTTATATATATGTATATATAAATAATGAATTTTCACCGTAGAATCTCGATTTATATATATATATATATATATATATATATATACTCTGTCAATATAAATGGTAGGTAGTAAGGAAATTCATTAATTAGACCGGATACGTCCCATTTTGCAGACCAGAAATGACAGTTTTCGGTTTGATTAATTTCGGCACACTTAATGATATTTTCACTTGTATACTAACGCAATTCTTGGTTATGCCTTTCTTGATATGGAGTTCATTTGGTTTCTCTTTCGACTGAAATTTTAAAATAGCCACTCCCGATCTCTTACTGTAATAAACTTTTTACCACCTGTGGCAGTAATATTGATTTGAAGTTTATTGGCATAATCACGATTATACTTACGCTGCCAGTATAAATTAAACATTGTTTATTTATTTACGTGGTTTACACTGATTAATTTCGGCACACTTAACGATATTTTCACTTGTATACTAACTCAATTCTTGGTTATGCCTTTCTTGATGTGGAGTTTATTTGGTTTCTCTTTCGACCGAAATTTCAAACTAGCCACTCACGATCTCTCTCTGTAATAGACTTTTTACCACCTGTGGCAGTAATATTGACTTGAAGTATATAATATATATTATATATATATATATATATATATATATATATATATATGCTTTGTTTGTGACATGTCTCGATGAAGAGAATATTGTAGATGTAAATAAAATTCTGCACAAGAATCATTTTCTTTAATGTATCGTTTCCCTCAAACCAGCCGTCGAATAACAAAACTACCGTCAGTCACAAATGCTGACGCGTACCGAACTTCCATGATCATCCTCAGAGTACAACGGAAAACTGTCTAGCAGGGATCAAAACGTAGTGAATATTAATGAAGGAAAAATCAGATATGCGGTTCTTACATCTAGTAGTATCGCATAAATTTTTATAGAAGTGAGTGCCGCACATCTAATTTTGCTTTCAATATATATTCATTGCGGTTTGATCCTCGCTAGTCAAATTTCCGTCGTACTTTGATGATGATCATGGAAGATCGAAGAGTGTTTGTACATGTGACTAACGGTGGTTTTGCTTTGTTGTCCGATGACTGGTTCAATACAATGGGATTGATATTTACTTCAAGCTCACAAACTTGATTTAAAGAATTGTTACTACCACCTGCGGAATCAATAATTGTTTAAAGGATTAACTCATTGTTTTTAATATTTTTAAATGACGTAGTTTAAATGTCTGCTTAGCCGTGGGGTCTGTCCATTAAACAGATGAGTTATTTCTGTGTTAATTCGGCCTTCCTACTGTTACAAATGACAAATGCATTGTAGATCAAAAAGGGTATTTTTGTTTATCTAAAATTTGCAAACTTGATTTAACGAATTTTATCCCAATCCGTAACTGCATAGAAATTATGCAGCTTATATTTGCAGTCAACCACTTCGTTTGCGAAACTACATTAGTTGAGAACCGCGTTTTTTCTGTTGCATACTCGTATATGCATTGTGGTTTTATCCTCGTTAATCAGTTTGTCGTTGCGCTCTGATGATGATCATGGAAGGTCGAAATGCGTCAGTACGAGTGAATGACTGTAGTTTATGATTGGATTAGTGTTTGTACCATACTCATAAACTTGATTTAAAGAAGTAATATTACCACCCACGCAGTCAATGATTGATTGAATTATTAACAATTCGTTGAAGTATTACATATTTCATATTGTGTTTGGGTTCTAGATTCTATAACGGGTGAGTACGTTAATTTTGGTTCTTATGTATTTAACTAGTCGTCGAACAACATAAAAAACTACCGCGACTGGCGGTAGATAAGTGATTGTCAAATTGTTTGTGGGATGTGCTTTCCGTTGAAGAAGTCTACAGAATCCGGTAGCTGAAATATCCGGAGTTAAATTGAATACAGTGGATTCAAACACCTCGTTGAATGGAATCATCGTCTGATTCATAACATCAAGCTTGAGCATTCGATGCTATATTAATGACGTTTATTTTGCTATTCGCTGGTTATACATATGATTATTCATTTGTATTAATAGGGGTTTTGAGCGAGAACTTTTAATACAGCTATTATTAAGTGGTTAAGAATGTTTTCGACCTCGCTTTGTTTAGAATTCATAAGTTGGTTGAACACAGGTGGTGCCTTATTATGATTATATAAGCATTGATCATTAATTTAGCTGACGACGTCAATATACTCAGCATCAACTTCTGGGGCTCGCGTTAATATATTTCCTTGATGAGTTTTTTCTTTGTGCGTTCACTTTATGCTCTGCTGCATTTATATTTAAAAACTAAAAAAGCGATTATATAACATAAGACAGTTGATCCTTTGCCTTCAAAAATTTCGCTCGCTTTTTGTTAAATTTGAGGATTGCAATAGCATGTTTGAAGTTTGTTTTCGATATGTGGTTAAGTACTTTCGTGATTATTAATGATGAAAGAGCTCTTCGGCAAGGTTGGTTCAGATAGACATTTCTTTTACGCCAACAAAGCGAGGTTCCAAGATAACAACAATATATTTGTTAGGAAGGATTTTCATTTTTGAGATTACTCCCAGTGCTCAAACTCTTCTTCGACATTGTGCTTGGAGCATATCTTCCTAACTCGTTTACATAAGTGATTCACTTGGTTCGTATTGCAAGTTTTCGAGACGCTGCTGCTGTAATCGGAGTAATATTCTCTTTCTCTTTCCCTAATCTGAAATTTATAGGCGGACTAATCAACAAATATAATATTATACTTGATGTAATTATAGATGTAAAGTCTCTAAGGTATAGCATGTCATGAATGTTAGAAAAATTTGCAGTAAACCAATAGGAATTAGACAACTTTGGGTTGCCTAATCAAAGCTAGCATTATTTGACATAGTCTATATAAGCGGACACAATTTTGTTTCTACTGTCTCTAATTCCTCGTAAAGTTGACTCTCTTGCCATAAAACACTATCTTTAAAGCGAAGTTGGTTAATGTTCAATGCCTATTGATACGTCACGTTTTCCCACCATACTTTAACCGACCCGTACATACTGTGGTATCTATAGCGGAATTTAAGTTCACGTGCTTCATTGTTCAGTTTTATTATTTTAGTCACGTCGGCTTTGCTAATCTTTATTGGAATTAGCCTAGGATTAGCAGTTTTTGAAATAATGAATTATTCATATTTTCTATGTAGTGTGCATCATCAATTGTATTCTTTAGTCGAGTTTGTTAGTGGTGATACATTCACACATCAGGTAGAAGCTGTTCTGGACAATTTATCGAGACCATACCATTGAATTAACAGATATACTCACCAGGAAATAGAAATAAATGTTAACTCTATGATATCTTTACTAAAAGTTTACAAGCTAGACATTCATTTTGTATTAAGTCCCGAATGATTAACGTTATCTTTTAAGAGAGTGATTAAACCCAATGATGCGACGTCCAATCAGACCATTGTTATACTGTCGTCGTTGTTATGTTTAGTTCTTCTGCCAGTTTAAAAAAAATGTTCCACATTCATATATTGTGTGTTACGGAAACCTAATATATATGCAATTGTGTATTATGTGTTGCGTAACTAATTACAAGTTTGTTCAAATAGGTCCAGAAGGATAAATAGAGGTCATCATTGACGAAATGTATAATCTCATGTATACATGAGTTTCGTGCTTACTGATGACTCATCAATAGGAGCCGGTACTATGCCCTATAACCACAAAATATTTGATCAAGGAATATGGGACATTTTGACGGCATAATCTCCTATACGAATGTGCATTCAAGCAGTAATGGAGTTAACTTTATATAAAGATTTCGACAATACGACTTCAAAGCCAACTCACGGTAAATAATTTATACCGAGCTTCTTAAGGATACTAGCCCAATGGTTGCCAAGTCTGTACATGGTACCAACACAATGGATTTCAAAATATGCTAAATTTCATCAAAGTTGAGAACTACAACTACTTTTGAACACATGTTACTCCAGCAATTCCATACGCTCTGGTATTGATCGATATCAGTGATAAAATTTGCGGCAACCATGGTGTTGGTACCCTCTACAGGCTCGGTATATATCATACATAGTGAATTGTCTTTGAAGTCGTAGTGTCAAAGATTTTATATGAAGTTAACTCCATTACTCTATAAATACACATTCACATAAGGGATGGTACTGTCCGAATGTCCAATATTTCTCGACCAAATTTGTGGTGGGTGGTACCGGATTGCCCAATTTCTGTGAATGATATCCAAAAACTTATAGTAAGTTGCACATCAGCGTTCAGTTTCTATTTGTTTGGATTTACGTCTGTCAATTCAAAAACTGTCATGATAAATGTATTTTTGTTAACTTGTGATTTCGTCTGGTGCACGTAGCAGAAAAGAAGATATTAATATATCTAAAATTGGAGATTTTCCAGCATTAATAAGTACTATAATAGAAATCCGCTTTACGAAAACTAGCTTTCCATATTTTACAGAAAACAGCACAGTGAACAAACAAAGGGCAGTGCCTTTGTAAGCAAAATGTCAACTGCGTTCAATCTAAAATCTCCTGCTTACTTTCTTAATTGTCGCTTCAGCATCGCATACATCGGACTAACAGAGACAGCTATTCAGTAGAATTTATCCGGAGAAAAGTGGCACTGCCAGCTAAAAGGTAAAATTACTAATCTTATAATCCTAAAAAAATTTTAAATAGCTGTACATCGAAAATCGAGAACACTTGCTGGACGTTTAAAGCTCCAATCAACACATTGACCGCGAATGTGTAGATATAACATGTCCATTTAGCAAGAAAATCAAACCTCGTTTCTACACATTTAATCTGATGTAGGATTATAAATAACAAAGTCTGATAGGTAGAACGACAAACCCGTAAACAAATGTAGCCTGAATGAAGGCAAGAATACCATCTTGGCAATATCCAGAACTACGATTGCCGCTAAAAGATGCCCAATTTGGCAATACAAAGCAAGAGTATCTGCAAAAGAAACGGAATGCGAAGCAACCAGCTCATTCAGAATGATTAACTAAATGTCACAGAATGATAAGATGAATTAAGAACCGACATATAGAAGGAATCATTTGCTCCAACACACAAGCCAGGTACACGTAGCAAGGCAATAAAGTGCAATCTCAACAAACATTTCATTATTTCTCTGTTAAAGCACTCTTTACACTCAACGGATGGATTCTTTGGTTTAGTTAAGCCTTATCGAAATAGTATTACTTGATCAAGAAAACATTTACAGTTAAATTTATTTTCGTTTTTTTAAGTAATGCGCTTTATTACTACTAGAAGATTACCGACATAGTTATATTTAAAAATCTTTGCGAATAATGCAATGTACTAATGGGCAAAAGTTTTGCGCCTGTCCTCACTGCCACTGAAATTGCTTCATATTTTATTTCAACCGTCGTTTGAAAGTCATGTCGGCTATTGAATTATGACAGCTGGAGAATGTTTCTATTCTACATTTTAATTCTTGAAAAAACAAGCGTAAATTTTTCACCTTAGTTTTTTGCTTGTGGAATAGTTGTTAAAACGACACGATAGCGCTGGATAGGAGAAACATGTGCGCTTTGACGTCTAGACATGTATACCAGCCAGATTCCATCACACAGGACTGTCTACATTAGGAATAAATAAATATATATTTAAGTGAAGTAAGGTATTTAAAAGATTACTGGGTTAATTTTATTGTTTCTGAACAGCTGTTTTTCTTAGGAATGGCGTCATGCGGAGAAGAAAAATATCAATTTAACAAAACTTTTAACATATCTTTTCGAGAAATAGATGTAAAATTTCGTTTTACACTGTGTAATATGAACCTAAGCGCTGTTGCATTAGCTTTTCGTCTCAAATTCAGAATACTTTTCTTATTTAATTATTATCAGCATCATCGTCATAAGCATTCTTGCTTAAGCATAAAATATTGATACACCTCTTCTCTATGGTCCTGAAAAAAGTTTTAAATTATGGAAAATTAATTACTTATGCCGACCTATTTCTTTGTTTATCAACTTTTTGTACCTAAATTCCATAGATTTTGCCATGCCACCATCTTCCTCTTTTATTTGTTTTGCTAATGTAGCATGGGGTAAGGAAAATGTTATAACAGCCAATTGGCATACGTAAAACTCAGTCATGCCAAAATAAATAATGAAACATTTTTTCCCTGTCCTAAAAGTGAGTGCTTTGTTTGATTAAAAGAACATGCTTACGGACTTCAATGTTTTTTATTCGCCCTTGTCTCACTAGCACATGATATCACTGCACGTATGGATGTACTATTCACACTGTCTTTAAAGCGAAGTAAGTCTGATGTACGTATTGCGCTATCATCTTTTAGCCGACTCTTTTTTAAAGTCTGATATCTATATTGGTGTTTAAGCTCTGGCACTTCTCTCCCAAGTTTTTTTCTTTAGTCACGATTTCTGCCAAAATGACCATACTGAAAGTCTTAAGTATTAAGGGAGACAGTAACAACTAAACTACGTTCGTTCATGTAGACTTCGTCCTTCAGCGTTAATCCTGATGTTTTAACACAAAGTTATGCAATTTATTGAAAGCTCAACTCCTATTGGCTAATTCCAAGTCGCCTTACAAAATGCATGCCATGCTAAATCCATGCATTAATTACGTCAAACATTTCATCTACCTGCAATTATACATCTATGCATACCCTTAGTCATGTAATTATTAGTTAACAAATAAAATATAAGTAATCTAACGTTTTTTTCACGGGCCATTCAAAGACCGCCAGTGCTCTCTAGCTGCATTACACATTCTCCTTCTTCGCCAGAGAATGTTGTTACGCTGTAGTTTGCAACCAAATGTAGTCCATGGCTTGCACCTTCAATTGAATTTCTTGAGTAGCCATCTTAGTTGCCAGTTATTTCGTAGTTATTCATTTGAGAATTGCTTAATCATTAGTGCCACCGACCGACTTTATTCAGAAGGCAATTTAATTTATCGAACTAACTTTTGATGGGCTAGTTGGTATTTTTCCTGCCGATAACATAGAGTACCAGACACCAGAATTGCACTGCTTGGTTGCTTTCAACACATGTTGATCTTGCAAACCTTCTTCTGTGGGCACTTTTAATTAGTTTGGAATCCTCACCGAATAAAATCTAGATTGGCGTGCTTTTAGTTTCTCCTCCGAGAGTATAAAACTATTATCTCTGCGTTTGTTATTAGCTTTTCTGTTCGAAAAAGAAGATTTAAAGTAGATTCTTGAACATGAACGAGTGACTGCTGTGCTCCATTTTCGTGATGGACACAAACACTAATGTCGAGCGCATACCTGGTTATTTTTCACGGTGAGAGCGTTGGCCGCCGTCGTCTTGATTTCATTCTTCTTCAGTACATTAATTGCAGGGACACTGATACGCGCTGTCGGTGCGACAAAACAGAGAGTTCCGTTTGCCTAGTTGCCATTATAGATTTTGAACGCCTTCTGAACCACGGCATTTCGATCTATCATCGTTTAGCTGATTTGTCCTTACAGTCTGTTATCCATAATGGAGCTCCTGCACTGCTTTCTTCAGTTTCTCTACTTTTGTCATGATTCTTATCTGACTGTGTCAACGATAAGTTCTCTTCATATATTTATTATTTATTAATAATTCAATTAATAAGGCAACAGTCTAACGTTTTTGCACTGATTGAGGAAAGTCCGTCAGTGCTCTCTTGCTGCACTACTGCATTAAGTTATCCCTGTTTTGCTATAATTGGCGAAGTTCAGAAATGGCTGCTCTAACTTTCGGAATTATTTTACTTACTAACTAATATTGATCTATATTATGTTGAGCTGATTTGTCGAAATCGCTTTTAATGCGCTCGGAAAGAGAATATGACTTACATAACTATATATATATATATTCATTTGTGCCCTGATTTCACTAATCTCTATAGGTGAAGTAATGGTTGGCATAACCTCATAGAAATATTGACGCTGATACCAAAATATGTTATTCCGTAAAGTAAATTTTCGGATTGTTGAGCAAAACTTCTCCGTAGTCACAGAAATAATTCGGTCTGCCGACCGACGGCCCTTACCTCATCGAATCGAAAGGACTCTCAAGAATCTCATGAGTACTGGATAACAATTCGTAGTTCCTTGGAAATAAATCAGGATGCTCCGATCGATTCTGACGATGACTTTCCAGGGAAAGTACGAAATAAAATGACTGCCCACACCATCTTTTAAAACTGCTGCATCATAATCCTAGCCATAATACGCGCCGTGGACTCATTAATTTTTTTCTTGGTATGCTGAACGTAAAGCATTGATTCTACGACCATGTGGCCTTCTGTGCGGCAGGCGTTGATCTGGCTTTATGCATGCATGAAGGCTAGACATTTGATGTGCTTTTTCAGGAATTATAATCACACACAATGTGCGATACAAATGTAATTTAGATGTGCGAAGTTTCTTTTACCTTTAGTTTTATTTTTGTTTGGAAAAAATAGAAAAATATTTAGATGCACATATTTACTTCCATTATAGCTCAATAGATATCTTCAAACAAAGGAGCCGTGATTTCTACATTTAAAGCAAAAACATATCTGATTATTGACATCGTTTGCATAATTGCAGCTTATTATCCGAAACGTCTGGAAATGGACAGCTTGGGTCTGGTTTGGTATTTGAAATGTATTTGGAAGAAATTTTCAGAAACCTTACACTGGAGATATTTATAATATATTATGGTGTTGCGGAGGTACATTCATCATACATGCATTTAATCTAAAATTCTCATTTACACAGGTTAGTGTGAGAAAGTAAATCGATCATTTAGGTCTGTGCTTTGCTAACAGATTATTTCAAGTGAATATAAGCATTCAATTTTCTGTGAATAGTCGTATATTTAACAATTTTACCCCTTTTTCTGGCTCGAAGACGTATTAATTGACAGTCATCTGAATAGCGCGCTATAAATAGTCATTGCGGCGACTCTTTTAATAAATTTGCCATATTTAATAGATACGATAATCTCTCTTTTTCATGAAAAGAAATAGGTTTCCTGTTCTAAACGGTAATCGTTCGCATTGGTCGTACCATTCATACAATTTTAAAAAGTTCTGCCGCATCAGAAACAAGATACAGGCACAGAAAAGGTAGCATTCATTCAAAAAACAAAGTTGTTTGTTTGGATATTTTAAAAATTAACTAAAACAGCAATATATCAGTATGACATTCTGATGTTTCAAGGCGTATTATCATGCAATGAATGTAAATGAACTCACGATAATCCATTTTTAACCGTAGTAGTCATTATCCTGCCTGGTATAGGAAGCTCTAACAACACTTAAGCGCCACCAATTTAGCCAAGCGAGTCATAAAGTTACGCAGAGCGTCGCATCAACGTTAGAGTTCGGTCTCCAGTGCTCGCTTGCCTAGACAGCACTTGGATAACGTCAATAATTTATTCAGCACAGGAAAGAAGTTTTTCTTTGTCGAAATGTCGTAAGTCGTAGCTTCCTTCCTACTTTCTACGCAATACAAATTTAACGATTTTTCATTTAGTGGTCTTTCTCTAAACGCGATATCGGAGAACACGATTGTTAAATGTAAGTTTTTGTTACCACCATCAATGTTATAGTTCCACATCTATTAACCGCCTAGAAAAGTTCCTGACAATTGTAAATAGTCCAAGTTTATTTTCTCCTTCATCTAAGGTAATGGCACTATTTTCAATTCTAATTTCTTGTCTTTATCATCTTTACGTCAGACTAACAATGCTGGTAAAATTAGCCAGACAAGCCACTTTCTAATTAAATAAACATTGGTCGCGCGGGCGGTGATAACCATTATTTAAATAAAGGTTGCGATCGTGATATAATCACTTGTCCCATTATGTACATACATTTTCCAGTATAAACTAAGGATTGTATAATGTAGAAAGGATGGGGTAGCTCAGTGGTTAGAGCAACAATTTCTGAAGCAGATGTACCCAGGTTCGTGCAAAGTCCGAGGCAAATTCTGGCCAGTATGTGACGAATACTCAATCAAGATGAAACCGGTCCACAGGAGGAATTTTTATTAACAAATATCAATCCTACCATTATCTTCGTTCAATATTCTGTATTCGTCAAAGTTTTTTTTTACTATTTATACAATTATAACGCATATTTTGTCGTAACCAATTGCATCAAAATCATGTTTACATTTGCATTATCACAAGGCAGACCTCTTTATACTCGTAAAGCCATATTATGCGTTATCGCTGTCATTTTGAATGTGTCCGCAAACACTATGTATGTCAACTTTTAGACACGTGCTTTAATTTTGAAACCTTGTTACCAATGTTTATAATGCCAATCTAATTTTTACTTCGTTTTGTACTATCTTTCACACGTTTACTCAAGAATCAAGATGATGATTAATTGCATTAGCTTCGAAAGCCAGAAGCATTTATGTATTAGGTTTTGCGAACCTAGTAACAAATTAGTTCAGTGGTGACCAGAAGGATAAACCAAAGGCAGCATGAACGGAAAGTATAATCTCATGCACATTCGTTTCGTGCTTACTGGCGACTCATCAGTAGGAGCCGGTATTACCAAATATATAGTGGTTAAAGGGCGTAATACCGGCTCCTACTGATGAGTCGCCAGTAAGCACGAAACGAATGTGCATGAGATTATATTTTCCGTTCATGCTGCATTTGGTTTATCCTTCTGGTCACCACTGAACTAATTTGTTACTAGGTTCGCAAAACCTAATACATACTTGCATATATATTAGTTCTTCGCAACAAACAGTATTTAGCCAGAAGCATTTTTTGTGATTTTATATTGTATAAAATTGAAAATTTATTAGCTCTGACAACGTCGATTTTGAGTAGTATATGTTCACAGATTAAATGAACATTGGTCGCGTGGGCGGTGATAAAAATAATTTACATTAAGGTTTCGATCTAGATATAAACAAGTAACTCATTATTTACATAAATTTATCAGTATAAAATAAGCGTTGTATAATGTATACAAAGCAATTTATTCAGAAGACCTGTTTTGACCTTATTGAGAACTCATCACATACTGTCCAGACTGCCGCAAATAGGACTCGAACATGTGCACGCGTGCTTGGGAATCTGTTGCCCCAACCACTCGGCCACTCTGCTGCACCGTAGAAACAGTTTTCATTTATATAGTAGTTGCTCAGTTAGTTTATAACTGATAATTGTGTGTAGTATGCAGCAGGTTGGCTCAGTGGTTAGAGTAACAGATTTCGAAGCGGACGTACCCAGGTTCGAGCCCTGACAGCGGCAAATTCTGGACAATACGTGATGAGCTGCCAATAAGGACGAAACTGGTCTTCTGGATGAATTGCCTTTTCCACACTATACCATACCTAGTTTATACTGACAAATGTATGTACATAATGGGTCAAATGTTTATGCAAAGTAATTGATTAGTTGGTAGAGGTGCCCAGGTTTGTGCAATGTTAGTGGCAAATTCTGGACAGTACGTGAAGAATTCTGAATAAAGCTGAAACCGTTCTACTGGATGAATTTCCTTCTCTACATTATATCATTCTTATTTTATATTGACAAATGTATGTAGATAATGCGATGAACATATGTCAAGATCACAAACTTGGTCTAAATAAATGTTCACAGATTGTTGAGTTTTGATCATGAGTGGCAATTCATTTTAACACTGCCGCATTCCAAAGACCGTCAGGGTTCATATATGACTGGTTACGGAAAAAGCTAAAATAACGATTGGATAAACGGAAAGTATATAGAATATTGGAAATAGATACTGGTAGCAACGATGCTGTAGAAAATATATGCATTTAGAATTTGAATTAAGAAATAAATAATGTTTGGCCTTTTTCAATTGTGCTGTTTATATTTGCTTTATATTGCATTTATACTTCATTAAATGATTTATTTCTTAATTCAAATCTCAAATATTCTTCCATTACGTAATGTTAAAAATGGTGAATTTAATTACTATAACGGAATAAAAGCAATGTTGTCAACCTGTCTCCTGGAACCTGTTAAAACAGATGGAATACTGATGCATATAGAAATATTCCTTATATATATATATATATATATATATATATATATATATATATATATAATTAGCATTTAAATTGTAATGACAGGATTTTGGCCATATATATATATATATATATATATATATATATATATATACTCTTATTAATAACAAGAGTGAGTAATGGTAATTTTATTTCAGAACTACTAAACAACTTTACAATCTTTCATATATATACATATATATATATATATATATATATATATATTTATTTATGGATAGAAGTACAATTTTAGTTTAAATCGAGCATTGTAAAATGATTTACACATATTGCATAACACATAGTTTAAATTGTACAGCAATATATGTTGTTTTAGCTTGCTTAAGTCAGACAACGTCTTGCAAAGTCATTGTCTTATAACCAGAAGACTTCTGCCTGCATATGAATTTAGTAAGCTTCAATAAGGCAATGTCTAGTTAACCTAGGTATGTTGTTTCTTTTGGTTGCAGCGAAATCGCGAATGTGTATTCTTTATTCGAAGTCAATGTATTCTTGTTCTGTGATTCGCTTCAACTCTGTGTCTTACCATATAATTAATATATAGTGTCCAATATGTAAATTAACTGCTGTTCATTTTTTATTCGTGGTAAAGAATATTGTTTTACTTTGTATAAAATGCATATATTCGCTACATGCAGTAGGCAGATTAAAGCTAATTTTAATTTATTTTGCTTAAACAAAATTTTGTGCATTGGAATATTTAAATACACTATGTGAATCAAGTAAATGGGCGGGAAATTATCCCCGATCTCATTTGTAATTTATCTCACAGCAAAAAGACTAACATCAATTAACAATGGATTAGGCGTTTCCACCATCTTTTTGTCCTCAATAATCAATGATTGTACGGGTGCTGATAAGAGTTATTTAAATCAAGTTCAAGACTTACAATAAATGTCAAGCCCATTTTTTAGTCGTATGTTTTGCGTTCCTGCTCTTGTTATTTTCTGTTGATTTCGCTTATAATTAGATGACTTGATATAGTTTCAATCACATTTGCGCGTTTTTATGTTTATAGTAAATTTCTCCTTGGCAAAAAAAACTATGGAACTTTTTATTTACAAATTCGTCCTAAATAACACATACATTTAGCCTGCATAAGGTTTAAATTAATACTTATAAACAATTAGGAGGTTTCCCGTTTTATCTCCTTCTATTGTTCTTTCCTTTTTGTCTTTTGATTATATATATATATATATATATATATATATATATATATATATATATATATATAAATACTTTGATTTCGAATATTACTCAGAATATTTCTTATTAGAAAGATACAACAAATTTAATAAAAAAAGTGTATAATGGCCGTTTATTTCACGAGTACTAAGCTTCACTTTACAATCTTTTATCTATGTGCATCCTGGATTTTCATTTTATTATGAAGATGGGAACTTGTCTGAATTTCCGTTTTACATCTATTACTTGTTGGGACTAATTTGTGAGTGTATATACGTATGTGTCTGTGTTGGTGTGGGAGTAAATTCTCGTTGTATTACAGAAAGATGTTCGAGATCTGGTCATTCATGTATTGAAGGATTGAGAGTTAACCAACTTTTCACTTTATTGGCTATAAAGTATACGAGTTTCTTTTCCCCTTGTTATTCAAATTTGTTTTCTCCCCATGGTAACAGCGCAGGGTATACGGATTGCAATTTTGAATGCTTATATTGTTGTGAAATTTCTGTCGCTGTTATCAATGGTTGTGATGCCGTTTGTGCAGCTGTTTTTTCTTCAATTTGTTACCAATATACGATGAAGCAATTGATCAACAGAATCCATCAAATTTTAGTGCAGAAATTGATAAAAAGAGCTTGGAACCTTCAGCGAAAATATGTATCTCCGGGCACCCAGCTAATTTGACTGATTTCTTAATTCTACGCAAAGCAAAGTCAAGAAACATATATATATATATATATATATATATATATATATATATATATATATATAAATACCATCAACGCTTTACTAGCATTAAACAATAATTGTTTGCGCGGGTAGTGGTAATTCTTTAAATAAAGTTTACGGCTTGATGTAAACACTAACCCCAAATTTTAGTGGAAAAAACATCTGCACAAACGGCATCAAAACCATTTATAAAAACGACAGAAATTTCACAACAATATAAGCATTCAAAATTGCAACCTGCATATTGTGCACTGTTACCAAGGTAACAAGACGAAATTAAGCAATAAGGGGAAAAGACATTCGTACGCTTAATAGCTAACAAAGCGAACATTTGATTAACTCGCAATCCTTCAATACAAGAATGACCAGACCTCGAACATCTTTCTGCAATACAACGAAAATTGACACCCACACCGGCAAAGACACATACGTATATACACTCACAAATTAGTCCCAACAACTTACAGAGGTAAAAGGGAAATTCAGACAAGTAGCCTCCCTCTTAATGAATTAATAATCCCGGTTTCATATAAATGAAAGATTGTAGAATGATGCTTAGTACTCTCGAAATAAACGGCCACTATACACTTTGTTATTAAATTTGTTTTTCTTCCTTATATATATATATATATATATATATATATATATATATATATTCTTTTGAAATGCAGGCTTCAATAGAAATTCATTGTACCCTTCCTGTGTGCAAAGACAAAATGAAATTTTATCAGATATAAGAAAATTTTCTTTCTCATGGTCTTCTCAAATATCTACTCATGAACATATCTTTATATAGAAATATATAAAGATATGTTCATGAGTAGATATTTGAGAAGACTATCTAGCATATTTCTCTCCACAAGCCTAATGAATATATATACTATATATATATATATATATATATATATATATATATATATATATATATATATATATATAAATCTCTTTATATAAAATACATGAGCCAGGTCTAAATATTCAAAAGATTCTTTAACAAGATATTTTAATCGGCTGATCACGAATCACGCAAACTAGCGCCAATTTTTTCTTCCTACTGTATAATGAATGATGTATTACTGATGGTAGAGTATATATATATATAAAGTACCATTAAACAATAATTGTTTGCGAGGGTGATGGTAAAAAATCTTTAATTCATGTTTGCGAGCTTGAAATAAACACCTACCCAAAATATTTGAAGAAAAAACATCTGCACACATTACGTCACAACCATTTATAACAACGTCTTAAATTTCACAATAATTTAAGTATTCAACATTGCAACCCGCATACCCTGCACTGTTACCAAGGGGACAAAACGAAATTTTAGTAACAAGGGGAAACGAAATATGACGCTCGGGGAAAGGACATTCGTACACTTAATAGCCAAAAAATCGAACGTTTCGTTAACTCTCAATCTTTCAGTACAAGAATGACCCGATCTCGAACATCTTTCTGCAATAAAACTAGAATTGACACCTACACCGTCACAGAGACGTACATACACTCACAAATTGTTCCTAAAAAGTAAGAGATGTAAAACGGAAATTCAGACAGGTTACTTCCCTCATAATCAAATGAAAATCCCGGATTCATATAAATATAATACTGTAGAGTGGTGCTTAGCACTCTTGTAATAAGCAGCCACTATACACTTTGTTATTAAATTTGTTTTTCTTCCTAATATATATATATATATATATATATATTCAAAACATATGAGATATAAATTAGCAATTTAATGATATACCATTTATGCCATTATCTACAGCCCAGATTCTGTATCCATTAAAGTTAGTTTAGATTTCCAACTTAGTTATGTTCATATTTAAATTTCGCAAGGCCCACTTCTTTCACTTCAGACCATAGTACGCTTCATTGCCTTCTTTTGGAATGTGTCCGCAAATAAATGTTGTGTCAATATTTTAGACGTCTGTTACTTTTGAAGGCTTGTTGGTGATGTTTCTATTCCAATCTAGTTCGATAACCTTTTTGTAGTCATTTATACTTTTTTGAAAGTATTAAGCTTATTAATAAGTATATGAAAATTTATATACAACTGTAAACAAATTAGAAATTTTTAAATTATTTTACATTGTAATATTTCTCTTACCTTTTTCTTTGGACATGTACAGTGCTGTTTTACAGTCCACGTATCATACTTAGAAATTTTCTAAAAAAATGACCATGACTGTAATAATTGACAGAATTATACTTGTTTAAATTATTAAAATGCGATTTTTAATATCACCTACAATGCTTTTCATAAATTTAATGTGTTAACAAATGATGTGTGCGGTCTTATTTGTATTGTGATTTTAGTTTTTTAAATATGCCTCCATCTGTGCGGAACGGTGTTTCTAAATTGTAAATAAAATTTGTTTGTACTGGCACATTAGTACGAATGCGCTGATTTAATGGGCATTTTAATACTATGCATCTGTGTAATTTTCTTTTAATAGACGTGCTTATTTCTGCGAAAACAATGTTAACGATAATGTGAATATTTGAATGGTGTTTTCATTTGCGAACCTGGATTAATTGAAATTACCTGATCTTCGTTTTGACTAACGCAGCTTTCATTGTTCCAGTAGTTTTCTTTTGATAAAATATTTCGGCCTTCATCAGTTGCAATCCACCCCACAAGTTTAACAAACGAAACCAATGAATCAAGGCTTGCTTCATTGCGTTAGTCAAAACGCAGATCAGGTAATGTGATTATTTATTTGCGATAGATTGAAGCATTCTTCTTTTGTCATGAAACTGCTAGTTTTTCTTTGCATAATATGTCCTCAACGATTTGACCTGTGTCGTAGACAGTTGCGTTATTTGATGGGTAAAAGTATACCTGAAGCTTGCAGTATGTTTCGACAGTATTCATTGCTTGAACGCGCTTACAGCTATGCATATAGTAAACATTATGCTTATTAATTTAATTTATTTATTCGAAGAATTCTCAAGCACTCCTGTCTGGTATCTTGCTTGGGAGCAATAATTGTCTTCGTCATATATATATATATATATATATATATATATATATATATATATATATATATATGCATTGGCTATAGCCATAAAAATGTGTTACTTTTGCTTCGTTCACAATTAAGCCATCTTGCTTCTTACCTTTATTGATACAGTAAAAAAATAAGCTACACTCTATGTTATGATATGTTTTAAATGCAAAACAGTAAACTTATTTTTTTCAAATTGTACTATATTTTAAAGTTAAATTGTGAGATGCTCCAAGTAATCAGGCAATGCCTAGATGCATGTGATATGTCAATTCATCATTTATCGTACATTAATTACGCGTATTGGCTTTTTCATTCTTTCTTTTAACACCAAAAGTGCAAAGCGGAATAATCGCTAACGAGAATCAAACCGTGATATACATATATGCTTCACAGTTGAAATTAATCTTTTGTAGAAGCCTCACATAAATTTTACTTGGCTTTATGTAGTTTGTTGTACAATTGTACATTAAGTGTACTGAACCTAGTTACATATTTGTTCAAATATGACAGAATGAAAAACCAAATACATCATGAACGTAAGGTATACTCTCTTGTACACATGCGTTTCGTGCTTACCAGCGACTCATCAGCTGGAGCTAGTACTAGGCCCTATACCCGCTATAAATTTGGCTAAGAAATGTTGGATAATTTGTCGGTAAAATCTCCTATACGAATTTGTATTCGAGTATTAATCAGTTTAACTTCATATAAAGTGTTCAAAAATGCAAACTCAAAGCCAGCTCACTATATATAATTTATACCG
The DNA here is from genome assembly GCA_029291075.1 of Eudiplozoon nipponicum. NCBI lineage: Eukaryota > Metazoa > Platyhelminthes > Monogenea > Mazocraeidea > Diplozoidae > Eudiplozoon > Eudiplozoon nipponicum. Next base: position 14,842 of record JAQBSW010002696.1, on the reverse strand, counting down.
AGCTTGTGAAATGTGCTAGCACTACGGTTTCCTCGAATTATGAGAACTGATATCGTTCAATGCCAGAATGTATGGTCTTGATGGAGTAGCATTTGTTCTGAAGTAGTTGGTATTCTCAGCTTTGAGGAAATTTTGTATATATTGAAATCCATTGTGTTGGTATCATGTAGCGACTCGCCATTCCTAGTATTGGTACCCTTTACAGGCGTGGGAAGTATTATATATAGTCAGTTGACTTTGAGGTCGCGTTGTCGACAATTTTATATGATGTTAACTCCATTTATACTTGAATACACATTCGCAAAGGAGGTTGTACCGTCCAAGTGTTCCACGTTCATTGATCAAATATGTAGTGGGTATAGGACGTGGTACTGTCTCCTGATGATGATTCGCCATTTAGCGCGAAATGCATGTGTACATGAGATTATACCTTTCGTTCATACTGACTTTGGTTTATCCTTCTGGTCCTATTTGAACTAATTTGTTACTAGGCACGCAACACCTAATGCACCATTTTACTTGGCTGTTATGCCAAATTCTTAAGTTTTATGGGAGCCTGTAAAGTTAAAGTTTGTCATTATTACCACTGATGGTAGCACGGGTATGTTGGGTGATCGGTTAACCAGAATGGGATTGATGTTTTCTTAAGAACCTAATCTTTATTTAAAGAAAATTTTCACAAACAGCACAAATAAATGTAAGTTAATCACTTACTTTTACAAGCTTTCATTACATTACTTACTTTACTTTACTGCGGCTGACTCCTTTTGGAGGATAAGCCGGCTCCACATTTCATGGAGTTTCTTGGGAATTTGGTACAAGTGGTGTCCCCTCACCACTCGCTTTCATTGCAGTCATACTAATTGTACCATTTATTAATTTACTAGTGTGCAGCTGGCGGTAAGAACTATATAAATCAATTGAGTGACCCTTAAATAGACACCAATTCTTTTCTTAAACATGTCGCTCAACATAGAAAATCTAAAATGAAGCATATCTGGCGGGGCATTTTGACCATTCTCAGTCATTGCCAAAGTGTAGCGTTAATTGTTTTGCGTTGTGCGAATGATTAAATAAATTATTTTGATGATCCCCCCCCTGAAAAATTGACACAAACAACTTTATTCTATCGAACAAATGTTAAAAATTAACTAGGTTGGTTCCGGCATTCGCCGCTGTCTTTGTTTACCTTTTTCATATTAACCGGTAGCTCCGATTTTTTTAAATGCACGCACTGTCCAGAATTTGCTGCGGGCAGGGCGCGAATCTATTCACGTCTGCTTCGGAAATTTTACTTAACCACTGATCCATCCTGCCGCTCATCATTGAAATTAATCTCAGCTTACATAACGTAGCTGCAATTTATGCTCGTAATGTAGTGCTTTTGTGAATCATTACCTAAATAGTTGCATTTTGAACAATTTTCGACTAAAACTCATTGCTTTTTGTACTATGAATGAGATTTATGAGTGGCATATGTCAAGTGTCTTCTTTGAACTCTATGAACTTGTTGACGTACAGACAAGATAACTTCGAATACGGAACTAAGTGCTACGTTGCAACAATTTTTGTCGGACTTCAAAGTAACGAGTTTATTTAACGCTCTTTATATTTTGACAATTGACTATAAACTTGGCTTATTTTGTAGAAATTAAATTCTTGACTCGTTCATGTAGATATTATTATTTTTACCTACAGTATATTGAAAATTTTTCTTTGTGTATTCTTAATAGATTTACTTAAGCCTATCAGATCTTATCTTTCCTAATGTATCTAGATTCATCTCATTATTCCTGTATGAACATTATGAAATGAAAATTATCCCAGTTCTTTATGTGCTTACTCTGACTGATCCCAGTAAGTTAGACTCTGTCTTTACTCGGAGATTTGCTATATCTCATCTGAAATAGTTTTCGGACATTTCTATCGTATATGCATACTTAGTTACAAAAATTTAACAGATATTAATTTGTTTATAACTTTTGGTGTAATTAGTGACTAATTATTTCATGTAGGACTGGGGAGCATGCTAAAGTGAAAATAAATTGACGCATATAAATCGTACAACTTAGCCATTCGTAGCTATTGAGTCTGCAGTCCATAATAGACCCACCACATAGTTTTTCAAGAAGTGTGAACAAATCCATGATGTCCTAGATGGTTTGGGCCGCAGTGCCGGCTCCTTTTGATTGATATGCCATATACACGAATAGAGTGTTGATCTATGCTTATCCTCCGGGTCTATTTAAACAAAATTTCTCCTAAGTATGCTATGCATAATACATGAATAGTGCAAATTTAGATTAATTTTTCGACGGCTAAATGTTTTGAAAGCACATTTGCTTGTTAACCCTGGTAGCACTCGTCAAATCACTGCAGAACAATACTTTCATTCTAAAGCGTTTCTTTTGCTAATTAGCTGCTTACAAATTGATCTACTCTGCTTTTCTGGCTAAAAAACAGTGTTATGTCCGGGTAATTCAGGATTTGTTATATTTTTTGGATAACGTTAACACTGAATCTGCAATTGATTTACAAAATTTACATTTGATTGTACAAAATTTAATGACATATTTCGCAATTTCATATTTTGAAGCTTGCACACCCAATTTTTAGGGTGCACGTATATCAACCCGGTATATTTACCGAATTACTATCTTCTGCTTCAAAGACTTAAAATAATTCGTAGCGTTATTTTAAACTGTAGCTTCCTTGTAATTTTCTTTAGCGCACACGCAAATATGAACATTCATGGCTATTTGGTACTGGCGCATACGTATCGAAATACTGATTTCTTACTGTTTATGCTAATGACACGGTGGCTTATTATACTCCTATATATATATATATATATATATATATATATATATATATATATATATATATATCTTTATAATGTCCATTGCTTTCGAATACTGCACAGTATATTTTTTTATTAGGAAGAGAAAACACATTAAATAACAAAGCGAATATGGGCCGTTTTATTTCGAGAATATTCAGCTACAATTTACAATCTTTTATTTACATACATCCCGGGTTTGTATACGATTATGTGGGTGGCAAATAGTCTAATTTTCCGTTTTATTTCTATTTCTTGTTTGGGCTGATTTGTAAGTGCATGTTTGTACGTGCCTGTGTGCGTGTAGTGGTCATTCTCATTGTTTTGCAGAGTGATGTTCGAGATCTTGTCATTCTTGTATTGATGGATTGACTTTTGACTAAGTGTTCACTTCGTTAGCTGTTACGTGTACGAATGGTTTTTTTGCCGTATGCCGTCTTTCATTTCGCTTTGTTCTTTAGTTTCCTTCTGCCCTTGGTAACAGCGCTGGGTTTGCGGATTGCAGTGTTGATCGCTCATATTGTTGCATACTTTGTCACTTAACGGCAGCAATGATGCAGTTTGTTACCAATTCGATCGAATTGAACGAACATTAGTTGCGCGGGCGCTGATAACGCTTACCTTTTTATTAAGGTTGCGATCGTGATATTAACACTTGACCCATTATGTACATACATTTTTCAGTAGAAACTAAGTATTGTATGGTGTGGAAAAGGTAATTAATCCAATGGACCAGTTTTGTTCCTATTGGGAACTCATCACGTACTTTCCAGAATTTCTGCGGACTGGGCTCGGACTTTGCTTTGTGTAGAATTGAGAAATTATTCAAATTGGCTTCGTGCCCGGTTACAAATATATATTCGAAGTTAGCTGATTTTCCAGACATTGCCAGGCATTTTTAACCAATTTCTTCGGTCAATGTTGCTGGATTCTGTTGATCAATTGCTTATTCCTACGTCCAAGATATATGCTACCGCACATAAATGCGAATTTGTTTATTATTAATGATTTGGAGAGAATTGGCAATTGATCTTTAGAATCCAACATTATGATTCTCTGTGTGCTGAATGTCATGGTAACTCTTTCCCTGAGAAATTCTGCTCAGTGATTCGTTTTAATCGCCGTGCGATTATTGAGTCCGGGATATCGCCTCTAAATGCCAATTTTAGGAAAATCTGTTTGACGGTATCCTCTATAATACGAATCGGGCGTGGTCTGATGTTGACATCTGACAATTTTCCTCAAATAGACTAGTTCTTCCTCGATCTTGTGTCCAAAGCAGATCTTTCTAATTCTGTTATATATAAGTTGTTAACTTGGATTATTTACACGTAACAGCCAATAAAGCGAACACTTGGTCAGATATCCATTCATCAATGCAAGAATAACTGCATCTCAGACGTCACTCTGCAATAAAATGAGATTGAATCCTTCACGCACACAGACAAATACGCTTATGCACTGAGTAAAACGGAAAATCCCACTATTTGCCACCCTCAAAGTGAAAAGAACGCAGGACATATATAACTGAAACTTGTAAATTGAAGATTAGTATTCTTTGAAATACAACGACCATTATCCGCTGTGTTATTACACTAACATTCTCTTCAGGGTGTTATATAGATCTCTTGTCTCTGCTGGAGATTATAGTATCAATTATTGTACGTCACAATGAGTCCTTCAGTTTGATATAATTGGTTTATTTTATTTCACTACTCTCGTTTCATCATACATAGAGTGGTTGCATTGAGGCGTTCGTCGGTTCCAAAATTGTCGAATGGGAGACATCTGTGATTTATTCTTATGCCACTGTGTAGGAGATTGATTTCTGTCAATGTATGCATTTGTCAGAATGAGGTACGCGGTAAATATAAACCGCAAGTAATATTTTTCAAAACCGAACTGCAAGACTTTTATTAAAATGGGTAGCCACTTTACGAGGGTTCCGCAGTTAGTTCATTGTTGATGTGTTTTCTTTACATATTTACTGAGTGGATATTGCATTGTGATAATCGGGTTGCACTCACCTAACGTTCTACTGTTTGGAAAGCAAGATTTACGAATATACTGTACTTTTTTATGGTCTATTCTAAGAAAAGATAATGCTTAAAAGTAGGCAAATAACCTGATGAAACACACGCTGTTAATTTGATTATTTGTCTATTAATTCTGTTGATATTTTACCGTAGATTTTTAAGATAACAAAAATTGAAATATTTTTTGTGAATTGTCTTCGAAAATGTTGATTCCTTCTTGGAATAAATGTGCTAGGAAACTTAAAAATATAATGCACCGTGCGCGAAGTATTTTTGCATCGGGTTTGTTATTATCACCTTAATCAAGGTGGCGATCTCGATATAAACCCCTGACCCATTATGTACATAAATTTGTCAGTATAAACTAAGCATTATTGAGTGTAGAAAAGGCAATTCATCCAGTAGACAGATATTGTTCTAATTGGGAACTCATCGCGTACTGACGAGAATTTTTCACGAACAGGGCTCGTACCTAGGCACATCTGCTTCGGATTCTGTTGTCCTAACAACTGTGTCACCCTGAGGCACACTGCACACAATTTTCAGTTATATACTTACTAATTTTTCTTGACTAGCCTTTCCTTTGGGTGAAGTTTATATGGCATCCCTAGAAACCCAAAGTTCCAACTTAGTATCGCAAATCTTTCATTGTAGGAAAGACACAACACTACATGAGGAAGTAGTATTGAATTTAATATTTATATAATTAAATGAACATTGGTTGCTTGGGCAGTGATAACAATTACTTTAATCAAGTTTGCAATCTTGATATAAAGACCTTACCTATTATGTGCATACATTTGTCAATAGAAATTAAGCATTGGATAGTTCAATTTTCATATAATCTTTTCGGAGTTGAAATGAACATGAATCCTGTGCATCTTTCTATTTGTATTAATATTTAGGATTTATGTTGATTATTACATAATTGTATACATATTTCATATTTGTTTTTATATCGATACCGAAAATTTGAATAAAATAACGTTATGTATGAAATTGGTTTGAAATATGTACTTGTAATTAAAACCACTGCTATTCTTAATATTTTTATCAAGTTATGTTATTAAAAATATATTTAAATAAAAATGTTCAACAGGCCGGCCGACATAGAATTCAGTTCATCTGAATTGTTTGAACAGTCATTCTAATTCAAGTTAATTTTCTATTAAAATTGATCTATTTATTTTCAACACAGCTGTTAATCGCCTAGTGCCAACTATAGTTAGCTCTATTGTTCAATTGAAATTGATGGTATTGCGACAAAAGTTTAATTTTACAATTTTATTGCTCCTTCTCACTAGCGTGCGGTATTACTGAACATTTACACACTTAAAGTACTGCGGGCTTCATTTTGCAATATTTTGCGTGTGTATGAATAGGCGTTGAAGTTATGTAAACCGCACACGACTCGTAAAAATCATTAATTCTGATCATTGTTATTGCGGAATGAATTTACTCCATCAAATTCTAGAATATATTTTGAGCGCTGTTCACTTATCATTGATTGCTGTTTGGTTATTTGTATATTCCTTAAATTATAAATTAAACATGGTAAATTAAAACGGTGACAGTATTGTCTGTTTCTATCTCTACACTACCGGTTTAATATCTTCTTTATTGAACTAAAACGTTTTGATCTGTTTTTTACAATATCATCATCGTCTCTTTAGAGCTAAATTTGTAATATGCAAGTTTTTCTTCATTTGTGGAGCATTCATTCGATTTATTTTTTAGTCAAACTGATGTTGGTAAAGAAATTGTGTTGACTTTGAACTCAATTTTTATTTTAATTAAAGTAAAATAGCAAAAATTTAATTAGTAAGTGTAATTAGATAAACAGTAGTACTTTCAGTTGCTCTCATAGTTTTAATTTTTGACTTTGTGCATTTCGACAGGCTAGAAATATGCTATCTTGTTGAAACTTGCGAACAAAATGACATTTAAACTTCTCTATTCATGGTATCATTTCCACCTGAAAATATAAAATAATTTGTCATTTAAAAAGGAGTTATTTTTTCCACTTTCGCCTCTAGTATCTACAGATGAATACATTTTTTTTATTTTATGAAATCAAAACAAAAAGTAAATTGAAACGAAGAAAGAATCTGAAATAGTGGAACGTCCAATCATTTACATGCGTCAGCATCAAATAAAGCCTAGTGCCTAAGCTTACTTTTTCTGGTAGTATGTTCTGAGTTTTGGTCTGAAATTAAGGCGATTCCTACAGGTAGTAGGATGTTCCTATATTTCACACACTCTTTTAGTTTTATTTTGGTTTTTTAGAAAATGTATGATTATGTCAATTTATTTACTTGAGAAAGATAAGCAAAAAACGTTTCTGTTACCTTTACCTTTTTAATCTCTACAAATATGAACTGTAATAATAAATTTATAAAACTCGCATTCCAAAAGAAACTTTATAATATCTTAAAACATTACTTTTTCCCTTTACACAGGCTAAAATGGTAAGAAGTTTGTAAAAAGTCATATTCCTGTAGGCCAATTTAATTTTTTTATGATGTGCGTCACCCAATTGATTGAAGATCAGAAGCCTCGTTACATGACATCAAAGTGATAAAGAATACATATTTGGCTATTTGTATTCAGCCATAATAATAATTTTTAACACATCCTCGCGGATTTCATTCACTACTCGACTACTAGCGGGAAATCAAAACATTAACATTTCTATGAATTCTGTTATATTTCTTCATTATACCTCATGCCTATGTTGATAAAACTGCAAAGCCCTTCTTATTTTTAATCTTGTTTATCTAGTTTTCGTCGTTGTATTTTTCTCAGCTTAATTCGCATTTACATAGCCAAAATATGACAAATTCAGAGCAGTACTATCACTCTTTAATATATGCTTCAGTTATCATTGACATACGTTTGATAGTTACCTGAAATATATCGATCTATCAGGCGTAATTTCAGTAATGCAACGAAGGAAAGTGAATTAAAAAAACTAACCAGACTTGTGCTAGGCCGGTAGGTACAAACAAATTAACTGTTGTTTATTTTACTTAAGGCCTCATTATTCACCACTAGAATGAAGACCGTGTATTCGTTTGAAGATATCAAAACGTGTGTTTAAAACTTTATTCTTTTCAGTACATTAACCACCTTTCCTAACGAGCATTTAAGCTTTCAGTTGGGCAGCTGATGTGACTTCCATAGCACTTGGTTCTTCGAAATTGTCAATTAGACGAAACTGAATAACTTGACATTTTATTAGTTTGACAGTTTTACCGTTTAACCAAGCGAAAATTGGTATACCGTGTAAAGGTTAAGGCTTGCCTTTTTAATTCTGTAATATACGAATCTTGTCCACAAATGTAAAATGGAGTTTTCGCGTTGACCTTGTAAAAATGATTTTTTTGTTTATCTCTTGTAGAAGCGAATTTAAAGATGAAATTATAAAATAATGAGAATATTCTGTGGCATTAATCTTTTTTACTATTTAAGTTAGTCTTAATTGTTCAATAAAAAACCATCCTTAAATTAATTTCGGAAATAATTTGGTGAAAATTTCCTTGCTTAGTTTGAGTATATTGTGTGGTATTCTTGTGCCTTCTTCAAGATCTACTATTCTTTATGAAGCTAAATATATTGTGAGGAGTAAAAATTGGCTTAAATATTGAGTTTTCACAATAATGGAGTATGGTCTCTATATTGCAGGGCGCTGTTCCTGATTTATTTCCGAGGATAAACAACCAATTCGTTAAGCCTAATATCACAAAACTTATTGACGTCTTGTTTAGCTACTGTAGCAGCTGTTCATAATTGGTTGCTACTACAAATTTTGTTTAATTTAGCCTATATCCAGAGCCATAGTGTTGGTACCCTTAGCAGGTATGTTACGTATTATATATAGTGAGCTATCTTTGAAGTCACATTGTTGAAGACTTTTGAAAATTTTATTCCACTACTGCATGGATGGGTATTCATATAGGAAAGTGTTTCGCCTGATGAGTCGCTAGTAAGCACCAAATGCAGGTGTCAAATAAACTGTATCGTTTGCTCTTAAAAATTTTGGCATATATTTTCGGGTCTATTTTAAATTAATGTGTACGCAATACCGAAAACATAAGTGCATATATATTAGTTCTCAGCAACGAAGAATATATAACTATTTATTCTAATCAAGTTTGCGGTCTTGATATAAACACCTGACACATTAATTACTTACATATGTCAGTATAAACGAAGAATTGTATAGTGGTTAGAGCACCAGATTCCGACGCATACATGCTCAGGTTTGAGCCCTGTCCGCTGCAAATTCTGGCCAGTACAAGATGAGTTCCCAATAAGGACGGAACCGGTCTACTGGATGAATTAAACGAACATTGGTTGCGCGGGTGGTGATAACAATTATTATAATCAATGTTGCGGTCTTGATATAAACAACTGACCCATTAATTACTTACATATGTCAGTATAAACTAAGAATTGTATAGTGTAGAACAGGCAATTCATCCAGTATACCGGTTTCGTCCTTACTGGGAACTCATCAAGTACTGGCCAGAATTTGCCGCGGACAGGATACGAACCTGGGCACGTCTGCATCGGAATCTGGTGCTCTAACCACTGAGCTATCCTGCCGCACACTACACTACACACAATTTTCTGTTATATACTAACCAATGTAACTTGGTTAGTCAATTTTTCCTTTAGGTGGAGCTCATATGGCATCCATTTAGACCCAAAGTTCCAACTAACCATGACCAATCTGTCATTACTGAACAGACACCACATTACATGGGGAAGTGGTATTGAAATGAACATTTATATAATTAAACGAATATTGGTTGTGCGGGTGGTGATAACAATTATTATAATCAAGGTTGCGGTCTTGATATAAACACCTGATCCATTAATTACTTACATATGTCAGTATAAACCAAGAATTTTATAGTGTAGAAAAGGCAATTCATCCAGTAGACCGGTTTCGTCCTTATTGGGAACTCATCATGTACTGGTCAGAATTGCCTTTTCTACACTATACAATTCTTAGTTTATACTGACATATGTAAGTAATTAATGGGTCAGGTGTTTATATCAAGACCGCAACCTTGATTATAATAATTGTTATCACCGCCCGCACAACCACTGTTCGTTTGATTATATCTAACTATTTGTTTAACTTTATATTGGAATATCCTTTGAAAGATTGCGCAGTGCACGCTTCATTTGTTGAATCTCCGCGATTTGTGTTCGTGGATTGTCGCTATGCGCTATCAGTTTCGCAAAGATCCGATTGATCCTCATTTCTATATACGTTCAGGCTGGGTGCGGATTCGTCCTTTTTCTTGTGAATGCTTTAATTTCATTCATATTAACCACTGGAAATATTATGGACATCCTGAGGAGGTTACAAATAACTGTGCTGTCGGGTTCTAGTGGATGAATTGCCTTTGCTATCTATTGTTGAACTTGTGTTATATTCTCAAATATAACTCCACAGAGTAAGTAGTATCCTTTTTATTATGACAGAACGTAGCTGGCTATTTAATATTTTGGATAATATTTTATAAAGCCGCGTGTCTACACGAATTAACGTTTAGTTAAACTTTGTTTTTGTGAACGTTAAAAGCAGTAAATGAAACTTGAACTGTGGCGTTCAGCATGGCTTAATATTAAAATAACTTTCAATTAATATACTGGTTTACAACTAGGTTTGTGTATAAAGGCAAGTTACATAAAGTAATATAAGGAATATGACTATTGCGATGAAAAATCAGGAAATACATGTCTTGAAAAGATTATTCCATGCTTATTTTAGATAAATCTACAGAAGAATGTGGTTATCTGTAATCAGTTTGTCAGTGTACGTCTTTAATCTCAGTCCACGATTCATATAATTTCTGCTATCTACCTTAGGATAGGGCCTTATTCAATGTTGAGCCTACAGCCTTTTATTCAACCAATACATTCATAATGTTCTTTTTAGATTTTCTATCAATAGAATGCTTCACAAAAATAATTCAAACAAGGTTATTTTGAAGGTCAAACTGGCATTTCTTCATAATAAACAAATATGTTTGATAATACAAAAGTTTTGCTAAATGTGAGTCGATGAAAATAGGCAGAGAGCAAAGTTTAATTTTAAATTTGTATAAAAAAAGTAGCTTAGTAGCTTAGTAGAATATAATTAATTTTTCTACCTTCCGTCTATCCCCTTCGCGTGTTGCAATAACAACGAACAAGAAAAGTATTTTGAAAGGATTGGGATTGCGGAATTCTGAAATTAGATGTTGAATGAACTGGTGCTTATTGATTGGTCAATGTTATGTAGTAAGACCATACTAATCTTTGCATATGGCTACGTAAAAATAATTACATTTTTATTAAGGTTTACATAAAACCTACTTATTTGACTACTACTTAAAAACCTATTTAAACTAATTATACGCATTTTTTATATTGTTTTTATCTTTAAAAATTTTGTCATTTCTACTATTTTAAACCTAGCTAATGTTTTACATTGACATCAGGTAATTAGAATTTATGGGCATTATTTTATTTATTTATGTTTATTTATTTATTTCATAGGAGATTGCACCATCTTATTTTTTCACGTTCCTCAACCAAATTTATAGTGGGTAAAGGACGTAATACCGGCTCCTACTGATGAGTCGCCGGTAAGTACGAAACGGATGTGCACAAGATTATACGTTCCTTTCATGCTGTCTTTGGTTTATCCTTCTGGACATATTTTAACTAATCTGTTACTAGGTGCGCAACACATTATACACAATTGCATATGTGAATGATTTCCGCAACAAAAAGTATCTAAAGACTGTTGTTTATTTTGCTGTTGTTAATATTGTTTCTGATAGTCATGCTGATGTGAATGTTGTTACCGGCGGTGGTTTAGTTTTTGTAGCAGTTCTTGTTAATGGTGTTGCAGAAGATGTGGGTTATTTGTTTGTAATGTTGTTCTTCAGCCAGTTATTGCTAATGCTAATCTTGTTGTCGATCTTTTATTTTATTGACGCTGTTATTGTTGATTATGTTGCTGTTGATATAAATCAGGTTAGTGCTTTTGTTGCTTATTTTTCTGATGATATTTTAGGTGACTTCTTTGTTTTCTATGTTGTTTTTGATTTCAATATACACTTTTATTGGTAATAATTTCTTTTCTATTGAGGGTTTTATTGTGCTTGCCACTTTTATTATTTTTGCATATGTTGATTCTGCTTTTTTCTCTTGATGCAGCTAGTGTCCAAGCGTTTTTTGTTCTCTCCATGCATGTGGTCTTTTTGCGAATGTTTTTGCTGATGATGGTTTTGTCGTAGACGCAGCTTTTTTGTTGGTTGCGCTTTCGTGGATAATGTTGTTGCTTTTGTTGGTGACTCTAAAGACGATTTCTTATCCTGTATCTGTTGTTATTGTTTTGTTGTCTATGCTATTCTTGTTCTTGATAGTGTTGTTGCTGATGATCTGTTTGCAAACGGTATTGTTTTTTATTACGTTTTTTCTACTGTTGTTTTTGTTGTTTGTGCTTTTTTATTATCGGTGTTGCTACTATTGTCTAAGATGAGACTTTTAATACTGATTTGATTTTTTATGCTATAGATGACGATGCTTATTTTGTTGATGCTCCTTTCAATGCTATTGTTATTGATAATGTAATTTTGGTTAATGATTTCCTTATTAATTTTTTATGGTTGGTGCTCTTCCTATTGGCGACGATTTTGTGATGGAGATTTTTATGCTGTTTATGCTCTGTTTGTGGTTGTTGATGTTGCTGCTAATAATGCCACTGGTGTTTCTCATACTGCTGATGTTAATGGTTTTGTTTTAGTAGATTCTATAGTTACTGGCCGACATACTTTCCAAATTTAATGAAGTTTCACAGTTAAGTGCTCTTAGTGATTTGCTACAGAAAAGTTGTGACTCACTCAATGTCTACATAAACAGAGAATAATTTTCACCAATCAAATATTTTTAATTAAACGTCCTGTAATTTGTTTCCCAAGTTATGCAAGTTGTTATTTATGCGTAATTTATTAATCTCAATGGCGGTGATTCGCGACGACTAATCCCTTGCTAGTGTGACATAAATGACAAGTTAATCATGCTTTTGGAAAAGAAGCTATAAATTATTAGTCGGATACAGTGGCGAATAGTTGTCTAACTTTATATACGTCGTTGTAGGGAGCTAATGTATATGCAATTGTGTGATAGGTATTGCGTACCTAGTAAAAATTTAGTTAAAATTTCATGAGAAGTATATACTAGAGTCAGCATGTCTTCCATGCTTACGGGCGACACATCAGTAGGAGGCGGTAGTATTCTCAATACCCACTGTAAATTTGGTCAAGAAATGTAGGACAATTTGACGGTACAATCTCCCATACGAATGTGTATTCAAGCATTAAGAGAGTTAACTTTATGTAAAGTTTTCGACAGTGCGGCTTCAAAGCCAACTCAATATATAATATATACCCAGTTTGCAAAGGATACCAACGCTATGGTTGCCGAGTCGGTACATGGTACCAAAACAATGGATTTCAAGATATGCTAAATTTGATCGAAGTTGAGAATAACAACTACTTTTGAACACATGTTACTCCAGCAAGTCCATACACTTTGGCTTTGAATGTTATCAGTTGTCACATTTGGCGGCCAACGTTATGTTAGTACCCTTTACAGGCTAGGTATAATTTATATATAGTGAAATCGTTTTCAAGTTGCATTGTCGAAAACTTTATATAAATTTAACTCCATTACTGCTTGAATACTCATTCATATAGGAGATTGTGCCGTCAAATTTTCGCTCATTTCTTGACCAAATATTTAGTGGGTATGAGATTATGCCTTTCGTTCATAATGATTCTGGCCTATCCTTTTGCTCAAATTCAAACTAATCTGTTTGAAGGTACACACTAGCGGTCTGGTTCATATATTGTTAGGGAAACAGTTATTTTTTATTTGGCAAACATTTGCAAAAACAAGGTGGTGTTGCTGTAATAAGACTATTTTTCTTATCTAACAAAAGTTGAGGTTGATGCAATGAAATTGGCATTTGTTTTTGTTTAGTTCATGTTTCTGCTCTGTTATTGCGATGTACGACCGAATATGCACTCCTCTATTTGGCACGGCAAATTTTTTAACAAATTTGTTCTTGTAGAACCAGGAGAATAATTCGAATGGAGCGTTAAAGTTAGCAATCGCAACTAATCATTCATTTTGTTGTCTATTACGTACTTAATAGTTTGAGCCTGCAATATGTCAAAAGCCAAATATCATTTCATTCAAATAACCAGGTACACATAGATTATGTAATAATGGGGTTGTGACATTTAGCTGAATCCTGATATTTAGTAGTTAGGGTGACAAAAATTGCGACGATAGGAATTCGCACTTCCTGGACGTGCACAAACTTAGTTATTACTAGACGCGCTATTTCCAATACATAAATTCCTTTAGTTCATGGTGTTATTTTAAAAGGATTAATCGATCGATAAATGTGTTACAAGCACGTTTGATTAATAATGGTGCGGGCATTCATCAAATCGCTTCGACGTACTACTTCCATTTTGACGTCTGCGTTTATGTCAATTGGCTGGTTTCAATTTGATCGACCCTGCTGTACTTGCAAACGAAGCAGTTTTAGGCCCAGCTAACTATAGATAATGTTCAATTTTTTAGGAAAATATAAGCACTTACAAACTGTAACTGATCTACACCACATAAATTTGATTGGACAAACTTTAACGACGTCTGTTACTATCGCCTTTTTTCTATGCTTGCACTTTTAACATTTAGGGTGCACGTATAAAAAAGTAAATTTTGAGATCAACATTCCCGATTTCTAAATACGCGCAGCTCTGTACCATGTGAAAAGGATATCGAAGTGGTATTTTTTCTTTAAAGATGAAGTCATTAATAGTGATGCTTTATCGTGTTCACTCTTTCTAACATTACATTTATCATTAATAATGTTTCCAAATAC
>JAQBSW010002695.1:0-97713 GCA_029291075.1 Eudiplozoon nipponicum | reverse complement strand
ATATTATCTATACAACCTCGTCCTGCGCGGAATCCGGCCTGTTCTTCTCTTGTTTGTGATTCACGTGAAGCGCTAAGACGACGTAGGATAATCGAAGCAAATAACCTTGATACGACCGGAGTCAAACTTATACCACGATGGTTATCGCACGAATTACGATTGCCTTTTTTGAAGATGGGAATGATGGTCGACTCATTCCAGTCAAGTGGTACGGCTTCGGGACACATTCCACACTGTTGATGCAGACATGCTTTCTGGAAGCGGAACTGACGCAGGTGGCCAAGAAAATTGATCTCTAAAGTGTTCAGCCCACCTGTCATTATTAATTCGTTGTTGCTATCATTTATAGTTTCGCTAACTTTTAACTTTCTCGGACCTGTTGTGCGTATAAGTTGGAACAAACAGCGACTATTACCTGACGCGAAAGCTACTTCCATTTCTTCAGCCTTTCTGATCGAAAAGTTTTCGAGATCGCCTTTTAGACTGCGCTTAAGTTGGCGTCTTATATTGCGACGGGTATTATTATGAGTCGAGCCAGATGGAATTTGGCGCCTTATTTCGAGTATCTCCATAGATTTTACAGAGAGCCAGTGATTATTTCTACGGGGGCCTGCTATGCCACATACAGTAGTACCTGTATTGTGCGTAGTGGAACTTATCTTGGACCAAAGTATATTCGGATTTTCGCTATTCAGACCAGTTAGATTAGCCTTAAGAATATTTTCATGGTTTTGTCGGACGGACGGTTGTTCGAGTTTGCCTACATCGATTTGGGGTTTATTCTTAATTATTTTCCCGGAGAATGCATACTGAGCTTTCAATGAAAACGAACACAGTGTATTTCAAAATAACGTGTCTGTACCGGGTACCAACAAGATGGATTTTGAGGAAGGTTAAATTTCAGCTAAATTAAAAAGTACGACTGATTCAGAACACATGCAACTCCAGCAAATCCACACACTGACCTTGATCAACATCGGTATTTTGTAAATCATTTTGTCGGTACTATTTACAGGCTCGGCATTTATTGTATGTGGTAAGTTTGCTTTGAAGTCGCATTTTCGAACTATTTATATGTAGTCAACTTCATTATTGTTTGAATGCTCAATCGTATTGGAGTTTGTATCGTCCACCTGTCCAAAAACTCTTGACCAAATTCGTAGTGGGCATAGTGCTTAGTGCCGGCTTCTACTGATGAGTCTCAAGTAAGCATGAAACGAATTTGTGCGTCATACTGTACCTTTCATTCACGTTGACATTGTTATATCCTATTTAAGCTAATTTGTTACTAGATTTGCAATATCTAATACACAGTTGCATTTATAGTGGCTCTCCACACAAGACAATATATTACTATTTTAAGAAATAGGTGATATTAGTGTCATTGATTCTTTGTCTGTAGATTAATTTAATTAGTTTCGAAGTCTATATATTTCTATCACGACCTCATATGTATCCAAAAGAAGCTTCAACATAGCATTAATTATAGTTGTGCAACCATAGTTCAAAATGTCTTTTATCTGCAAGATTAAGCAATTCAGTCATTTTTATGGGTTTTTGCATCCATATTGTCTGTGTAACATTGAAACAAAATGTTTGTTTATTTATGAACGAAATTAAGTCCTATTCATAATTTATTACTGTTGTCTAGGTGGTAAACGGCGTGGCTGCAGCTCCTATTGGCACCGTTGGCAATATAACTCAACTTGGATCTCATCTGACAGCGGCTCGCCTTTTGAATGCCACAACGGCTGTCACACCAAACGGGGCCGCTCAAACATCGTTGGTTGCCGGGCCACTAACTGCTGCACATTATGCAGCAAATTTGGCCAATCAACGTTTACAGGCAAGTGAAAGTGAATTTTGTCTCATACAATTCAGTTAAAGCTGTAAATCCCATGCTTGAGTGCGCGGCAGAGATGTATATTTTTGCAAGTTTTATTGCTAGAAGCGTTTGTAAATCTGTGCACGCCAATCTGGAACCGCTCGTCTATTTCTCGAAACATCAGTGCATAATATGTAATGTTGAGGACAAGAGATGGATTTTTGCGTTTTTGGCGATATATATCTTTTTATTTTTATATACACAAAAATGTGTAATATTGCATGTTTACTTGCTTATTTTATTGTTTTTGGTTTAAAGGTTGCTTCAGGTAATAACGCCACAGGATTGGTCAGTTTGGCTAACTTTCAGCGTAGAATTGCCACTGGTCCACAGCCCGCCCAAGTGGCCACTACATTTGGTACTACCACAACTACAACTTCCGCGGCTGCATTTCAACAGATTACAGCAGGACAACCACAAACAATATTTAACAATCAGACTATGCTTACAACTGCCGGTAAGCGATTTATCATTATTTAACTTAATTGGTTTGATTTGTAGGTGGTATAAATTGCAAAAAGATTTTTTTCAGTCCATTGATCTGTTATGTAGATTAAAGCTTTTCTACACAGTTATCCTACGTTAATACGCCTAAGAAACCTAAAGTAAATAATCGTTGTCTGTAGACTAGTTTATTATGTTTTTTCAGTTGAAATAAAGGTAAGATCTATCAACTTACTCATTTATTTACAACTCGTCGTGATGAACATTTTGTGATGTTTTGTAGCTCAACATATCAGCATTTATTTTACCATCAGTTTTTCATATTTTGATATATGATGGCGTTTACTATCATAAGGTTTATCGAGAATTAACTTCTTATTAATTGAAGAGCTGTATAAATTGATATGTAAAATTAAGCGTTTATGAACTGGTGATGGTCAACGCTACATACTTTTTTTACTGGAGTAGAAAGCATGTTTTTATGCGGAAATTGGACTTCTTGCTGCATTTTCTGGACCTTTGTGACAATTTTGTACTTTAAGGTTGTCGATCAGAGCGCTGCGCAAACTTTGCGTCTTCATTGCTACTGTCTTATTCTGAAGTTGTTAAAGGTGATTATTCTTATCGTGTATTCTTCCTGCCATCAATTATTGCAGAAAAGGCAATACATAAATGAAGAGTAAGGCTAGGTTCTAGGTAGGCAGTCTTGTCATTATTCTTGGGAGTGTGGAAGTATTTACTCATGCATTCTGCCAATTGTGAGAATGGATTTTTAGAAGGATCATCACTCGTTTCAATAATTAAAACTAACATTTAAATGGATGATCCACGTCATCTGGAGATCTTGAAAGTGATGGGAAAAGTTAGAACCGGCCAATACACCAAAAACGAGGGAAGTTCAAAGTATTAATGAAAAACATGTGCGAGTTGTTTTCCTTTGTCTGTCAATCGTAGAGAATTGACAATCAGCGATGCCATTGCGCAACAAATTATCTGTCAAAGTATTTAGAGAATTTTCTGTTTGACAAATACCCTAAAAGGTGTGTGTATTGATGTTGTGTCCCCTTAATTATATTTCAAGATATTAAGGTTTTCAATCGTGGCAAGTTAACAAGGAGTTCAAAAAATTCTTGTTTGGAAAATGGCGCTGGATTCTATCGTCTTACTCAAGTATGTTAGTCAGAATAGAATTATAAATTGGGACAGATCCGTCCAAACTGAGGGGAATTGTGCTGTTGTAGTTCTTATCCACATTAAAAGTGCTACTTTTATTTTGGTCAACAATCGTGATACATCTTTTCTGTGCCGAATCAATGTTGGCCAGTGCTCTTATCCCAAAATGAATCGTCGCCTAAATAGATTGTCATTGAGTTTTAAGACCAGTTGCTGCTTTCACATTGATGGTTTACTGTTTGTCACTGACAGTCTTGTTTGGAGGGCAATATCGACCAATATTATTCGTCTTATGGAATTGTATTATGATTCCGCGGTTTTCCTGTTGTGAATTTTTTTAATTGATTTTGGTGTATCATTGATCAAGCCTGGTTAAACTTCGTTGCAGTTTGCTTTTTTAAACTTTAGTAACGATTCCAGCATTAGAGATCGTTGACAGAATATATTTGGCTGATTTTAAATGGGCTACAGGCTCTGCTGTTGGCAGTATATTGCGAATTACTTCAGACAACTAATAAATTTTGTTGTTTAGTCTTACTATTTTAAATTAAACCTAAATGTCTTGAAGACGATTATTATGCAAATATAATGTAAAACTTGTGTGATGACAGTCGGCAATAAGTTAGTTTATACTAGGGATACCTCCTGATTGCAGATAGACATGGCTTAATAGAAATATGTACATCTGCGGAAACACTAAATACTCCAAGAATGATTTTTTTATGGCTAAATGTCCGTTGGAAGTTTAACAATATTGCATAGACAGCTAAGAGCTTTTTGTGCGTATGGTGTGCAGGGTTTTACTTCTTTAGTAAGAACTTTTTGTCGGTCGTCGCCATTCTCATATTTTCATTTTGCTCGTGCAAATGAGATTAGCTCTAAGTTATACCCATCCGTAGTATCGACTGAAGCTTTATTTTTATGCATGGGTGGAATATTTATTGGATTTCAAAGAGGTTTATGTTTGGTAAAACCTGGCTGAGACCCACCCAGTTCTATTGTCGTAACCTGCGATGGTTTCGGGTTTCCTGTCAAAATTAGCTAGCATGCCATTTCGTTTTTTGGACTGGTTGTAGTCAATATACATTTCTGTTCTTACGACTGCGTGCCATAGCTAGTTGTACAGCCAACACGATAGCGTGATTCTGGTCAGTACTATTAGACTTCTCTCTTATGTGGGCTTCGATTTTGGTTTCACTGTAAGTCAAAAGTACGATAGATTGAGAATAGTCGTGTGTTAGGCTAAGTGCAATTTCTATTGGATAATGGAACATTTGTCTTTTGACCCTTCAACACAAGATGCTTTTTTTCAGGTGGCGCTTTTCATCTTGGGTTGAAAGGCAATCTTCGAGAAGAAAACCTAATATAAAATTATCACTTCTTATTACTAGGCGTGCAAGCCAATGTACAACTTCGAATATTTTTCGCAGTTATGTGGATGTAAAGCATCAGCATGATCGTCATTCGCTTAAAATGTGCGTTTTATATTTTTTGATTGTGCTTTAGGTCAACAGCCGCAGTTTGCCACTCTTCCTTCTGGCATTACCGGTCAGCTTGTTCAAATTGGCCAGCAGACCTATTTGGTGCCGCAGAATTTGGTGAACATTCGCCAAGCAACTGGAAATGTTGCTGGACAGACACAATTGGCTACGGTATGTAATTTATGGGTTATGTTGCCGGCTGCTTTCTATCTGATGGACGAATTTGGTTTAAAGTTTCGCCTAGATTTTGGTGATATATATATATATATATATATATATATATATATATATATATATATATATGTGTGTGTGTATGTGAACCGATCTTGTACATAATTTTCCTTTGATATCTTAACCATTTTTTTATATGATATATATAGCTTTGTAAATAAAATGGGCATAAAATATACGACATCAGATTATTCATTTGTATTAACTTGTTGCTTATCTAGCACCTGAACAGTTTTGTTAATCGTTTTATTCGTTCGAGTTGGTGTACATACATGTCAGGAAGCATTAATCAAGAGCAGTCCACGAGCCAACTTGTTCTAAACGACGGTTCTTTGGCGTGTCAGCATAATGCAACCTTGATACCTCCATTGCGCTGGTTTGACCACCGTTTCAGAATGTCATTTTCACCTTCTGCTCGCCAGGCCACTGAAGCAACCAACGTGGTTAACTGAAACCACAGGAAGGATTGGCTACCCACATATTAACTGGATACTATTATTTGCGATATCAGTCCTTTGATAAAGGTGCATCGTACTTTCAATAATTAAGAGACAATTGAATGATCGACAAGCATCAAACAGAGTTCAATGGAGAGGCCTGGTTAATTAATCTTTATTGGCATTTGCTTCTCTGGATCCCTTCGTAAGCGAGATCTAGATATCAGTTTATTGATTTGTACTGTACTGTACTGTTTTGGTATCATTAGATGCAGTGTAGTCCCATTAAAATGACGGCTAGCTTAATTTGTCTGTTTTTTCTAGTAAGCTGATAAAACTAGGTTACCACAACTGTGAGATGATGTTCAGATTGAACTCCTTGCACTGAAAAAAATATATGCCGTGCTTCTTCTGAAAACACTAATAATAATGTCCTGATCTGTATGTGATCGTCTGCTTTTGCTAACATAATTAAGGCTTTTGCTGGAGCCATAAAGGTATATACGCGAAGCAGATCGGGTGTCATCATTGTACGGGAAACTCTCTATGAGAAGAGAACCACTTTTAATTTCTTCACTACCCATTAGGCTGATTCGCCGGTAAATAATGCCAAAAGACTTACGTGCACAAGCTCCAATGGACCTGAGCGGTGGCGCCAACTTTTCATGAAGTCACAACACGTGAACACGTTCCGTGGATATCTGCCTTTCCTGGTCCTTGTATGTCATTTACCCATGATCATAGTTCTGGCCTTATTTAAAAGCTCATTTGGCTAATACTTAAAGCTTAATTTTTAATTAAACTTCCGGAATATAAGACTGCTGTCATTTCTCACCATGTTCTGATGAGTTCTTAACACTATTATTAACCCAAATTGTACCATTTTATTGTATATTTGGTTTTCATTGTTCTCGTTTTAGTTCACGCAGCATCAGGTTGATGGCAAAGTGGATGACGAGGAAACTAATTACGAAGTTGACGGTTTGGTTGGAAGTCAGTCTTTGACTAATCGAGGTGGACTGTCAAGATCAACTGATGTTCCTCCAATCGGTATTCAAACGGTTTTAAGACCGGTAAGTGGTGATATCATGATCGCGCCACCATTTTGCCGACTCTAGATTCCATGTGTTACCCTTTATTTAGAATTTTTCTACTATTCACAAATCGAAGATTCATTATAGTTCGGTCATTCTGATTCTCTGGTCTATTGTGTTTTTCTGGAATGCTTTGTGCCGGGTAGGCAGAGTAGTGCTGATTGATATGCCAATCACGCTTGCTGTTCGGCTATCATAAGTGCCGGGTCAAAAAGGGACATAGCCATCTTCCCGTTTCACGTGAAGCCTCAAGTTTGGTCTAATTGAGTAGTAACTTTTTTGTTGAATGTGTAGTGACGAAATGAGAGCAAGCGTTTCAGATGTGAAGGGCAAGTTTCGGCTGATAAAGGAAACTTCGGCCACTGGTATCTGGGCAGATAGTGCTCATGCGAATACCAACCATCATTAGGAATGAGCGACCTAGTGTTCTTTTACAGTCCACATATAACCATGACAAATACAATTTACAATGATTACATACTGCACCAGCCGTAGCGCAGTATAAAAAGGGCCACCTTATCTGTTCAGCCGCGCAGGGTGGATAAGTGTAATCGGGCTTCTGCATGCAACTTTATCTCCGATTCTACCTCCTTTTCTTCCCTTTCCTCGTTTCAATCTAAAATTAACACTCTTTGATACTACGAATATGGTTGATGTAGATCATATCAATATTAGGTTGCCAAATATCGAAAATAGGTCTATTAGACGATCATTCATTAAACCCAGGTTAGGTTTCAACATAGCCGCATTTGTAGGACCCACTCGTCTGCCAGGATGGGGTCCTCGTGCGCATCATGGTTCTTGGTTAGAAACTTATCGATATGGCATCGAATCGAGCTCAGTGGCGATCTTTTTGCAGATGTCTAGTAGAATCATCTTCGTAACTTTCTATTCTTAGTAGGGCAAATTTAGCTGCGATGTTTGGTTTGTTTATGACGTGATACAGTGAAATCCGCAAGGAAGCTGTAGTGCTGATGTCGCCTTGCCCGAATGCTAACTTGGCCATAATGGTGTTGTGGAGAGGTTTAGTTTGCCTCATTTTTGTGAGTTATCCTGATAAATTTACTCATAGTAACTAGGTATTCCTTCTCTCTCTCTGCCTCTCTCTCGTAAATCTCACTAATAATTTGTCATATTCTGTTTTTTAATATATTTTTCACTCATTATGGTTATATGGTAGTGAAACATTAATCACTTGACATTTCGATTATAACAAACTGGTGCTTCACGGTTGCATAATTATTTTTGTGTCACCTTATGTTCATCAAGTTATCGAATACGCAACTATTACCTTATGCAATAATTAGTTTGTAAAATATTATTGTTTTAAAATCCTGTCATAACGATTAATTTAAGTATTGCTTATCCTATGAGTTGCTTATCTTATGAATAATCTGTATAAGGTCTTTGGCTCCAAACTTTTATCGTCATAATTCATAGTTTTGGGTTGGTTGTAAAAGAACACAATGCTTGCGAATTCCATTCTTGACTCAAACCAGGTTTTATTAAAATTTCTTGGATGATAAAATTATGAATAGCCAGTTATTTATGTCCAAGTATGTCGTCTTAGGCCATATCTTTATACACATTATGCTGGAAAAGTAAGAATCAAAGCATTAACGTTGCATTCCATTAAGCAGCCAAGCACAATTTTCACTATCAGTCGCACAATCGTTCCAGTGAAGAGATCTAGTTTATTCATTTAAAGTTCTTTATGGTCCTCTTTTATTATATTTAAAGGTCTACTTTTATTATTTATTTCTCGTCTGGTGAAATAATCAGTGTGTGCATTTTTGTATATTTCACTCATCTTTAAGTCCTGTTCAATTAAAATGGAGCCTTCAGTTACCCGATTGACCGAACTTCCAACAGTGACCGCTGAGTCTCCTGCCGGGTTCTCACCTTACTTGGATGTTGAAAATGACACCAGTTTCGCGAGTCCCTCGTCGTCTTACAGGACGCCAAACAAGGCTCAAGGCAGCAGCAACTATGCAAAGACTTCATCTGTTGGGAAGCCACAGGCGCCTCGTACTGGCGGTAAAAAACCTGGTAATCGTGGCACATGTAGGTTATGTTGTCTTTTCTCATTATGTAAAGTTGTTTTATGAAGGTCTCGATGTAGATTGATATTTTATTGTTTACTCAGAGCCCATCATATTTTAAGTCTGATAATTGGAATTAGCTCGATAGTCATACTGGTAGTGTTTTGTGAACCTTAACGACAAAACTTAGTTATATGCTGTTTTTGATCCTTAAAAGTGAAAAAATTACGAAACTTGATTAATCGAAATTACCTGATCTGCGTTTTGACTAACACAGTCCGAATTCCAGTTAGATAATTTTTATAGCAGAGATCTAATATATATGCAATTGTGTATTAGGTGTTGCGCATCTTGTAATACATTAGTCTTAATGTGGCCAGAAGGATAAACCAAGGATAACGTGAACGCAACGTATAATCTCGTGCTTATTCGTTTCGTGCTTACTGGCGACCAATCATCAGGGGCCGATATTACGCCATTTACCCGCTAGATATTTTGTTGAGGAATGTGGGAAAATAGGAGAAAACCAATAAATTGGTAACATTCATCATTACCACATACCATTATAAGGAATAAAATTATAAATCCGAACGAGCCACATACATGCGAAATTTCATTCAAACACTTAAACACGCAACCATTCAAGAATATAATACTCAGGTTGTACTCAGGATAGGCTAGAGAATTGGATTCGACGCATGGTAACACTCTCATTCAAAGAGATGCTTTTGCACCCAGAGTGTATAGTTTAATTATAGTGCATAAGCCTTGTAATACATACTGGTAGCCCGATCGCTGTGGAGGACTCAATACTAAATAGTCCAAATTGAATAAAAATTGCGATACTGGATGCTTCAAAACTACCCTATCTGTGTTGCGAATAAGATAGGATTATTCCAATTCAATTTGATTTCAAAATTGAATATTGCGGTACAATTGATACCATTCGTAGGTCGGTGAAATCTTGATTCCTTTACATTTCCTGGTGCACAGATTGTCTTTAGCTTTGCTCGATGATTTCTCACTGGTCCCATCACTCTGAAACTGTCCACAATTAGTTAGTCTGAAAGTGTACTTTAACCAAGCTTTTCCAAATTTTCAGGATTTCATTTCCAAACCCATTTTCAGGGTTGACACCATACAATGTCTGTTTTAATTTAATTTTATACTTTATAAGTACAAATTTTCGAATTTTCTTGGTCTCGATTCAGCGTGCTCTTAATATTTAGTCAAATATAGTGTATCTGGTATTTTTTAAATTATTTTCTATCTTCGTCTGTACTCTTTTTGTGTTGATAGCTTCATCTGGCGGTAAGTCGATGGCGGGTAGTTGCACACCTGCTAATAGGCGAGCCGAAGCCTACTATAGTGACGAAGATGACTTTGACCAGGAAGACCTGATTGGTACAACACCACGACACACATCTATTGCAAGTGGAACCGGTCGTTTGCGTCATGGTCAGTCGTCTAGAGTTGATCATATGGAAGATTATGATGATGATGATGACGACGACGAGGATGATGGGCACGATGCTGATGCTGGAAGCAATGTCAACGGTCAAACGGATAAGCTTGAAGATTGTGTCTCTGATAAGAACGTTCCCACTAAAAAACAGTCAGTCGGTATAGCTGGCAGAAAGCATAATAGATTTACTAAAGAAGCCAACAAGTCGAGTAAACGACTCAGACTCGAGAGTAGTCATGATGAAGATGATGATGTTGATGACGACGAGGATGATGATGATGATGATGATGATGATGAATGCCATGTTTCCAATGATGGTAAAGAGGAAGAAGATGATGATCATGAGATTCCGGAAGATGTGAAGAGAGCTAACTTGACTTTGGCCAATGCTAACCAAAAATGCAAAGGGCTTTCATCTTCTCGTGGCGGTAGTTTAAACGGCATGAATAATCATGCAGCGAGCAGTCTGTCAGCTTTGGCCACGGGCGAGGATGACGATGATGACGAAAATGACGAGGATGACGATGAACCCTTGAACTCCGGTGATGACGTAAGTGACGAGGAGCCTGAGCGTTTGTTCGCGTCGGACAACGTTGTTGTTTGTCAATACGACAAGATACACAGGTCTCGAAATCGCTGGCGTCTACACTTGAAAGACGGTATAATGTCGATTAACGGCAAGGATTTCGTCTTTCAGAAAGCCACGGGTGAGGCTGAGTGGTAGCACAAGACGCAGCCGACAGATGCACAAGCAGGAGTGGGCTGTCTCCAGCCTTTCACTTAACCTTAAATGCGCAGTTGCTAATGATATTTACGACATCGGTGCTCTTTGGTGGCCATCATAATGGTTTTCTTGAATCTTATGCAGTCGTGCATTTTTATTTAATTCTGGTACACATAGTTGTGCCCCACTTTATTCTTCGCTTATTATCTGGCATTCTGGCCGACCTGTTTATATATTCCCACCCAGTTGGATTACATGCAGATGTGATATTCGTTGACTAATATTCGAATTGTCATTGCATCCAGAGCGAATCGTTAACTGTTCTTTGTTTTGTGCGAAGGATGTCCTACATTATGATATATTTAATCAAAATCCACTTTTTGTATTGTTAACCATGCCTCACGCAATAAAGTCTCAAACACATATCGTCCTCTCTCTCTCTCTCTCTCAATCTCGCTCTGTGACATATATTCACCTTAATGTAAAACGGTTTTCCTATCTGAATGATACCTGTTTAGTCAAAACGACTGTTTGTTCTCGGCTCTTAATAAGTGTCTTCTTTTTCGTGTGGGTACTGTTGTTTATTAATTTGTGTGTGCGGTTACTTTTATTTGAGCCGTTCTAGTCTCTTTAGCTTCTTAGTGTCTGTGGCAAGGAGTGACGTTGAATATTTTTATAGGCTTTGTAAAATTGAAGTGTAAAATCATCGATAGAAAATTTCAAGGATTTTAATGTTCATTCTTCCCAGATTAGTCCGAAATCACCTGTAACTTGACAGACGTTGCGAAACCATTCACGTTTGCATTTATCGCATCGATTTCGCTCCTTAAATTTTAACGAAGAACGAAAGCATATATGTGTATCTATCCGTTCTGATTTATCACAAGCACCTTTCAGCAGCAGCATTTTTCGACATGAGGTGAGTGCGTCACCTCGGCTATCTCCCTTCATCGTGTGCAGTGGAACCGGAGAGATTAAAGCATTTTTCATGCTTTTTGCGTTCACATAACTAATTGTTTGTGAAGCGCGAGGCTGTTTTCGAACTTTTCAAACTAGGACGTCCGTCTCTCCAACTTCATATCCACTCAAATTGTCAAAGCGTAAAATTAATCTCCATTCCGATATTATTAGTATTCAACTTAAGTGGTTTATTTTGTGAGATCAATGCTCAGTTTACAGTGGATGCATTCAAATATTTGGTCCCTTTTGCCCAGCTTTTATTGCCATTTGCCTTTATTGCATGTTTTGCTTGCCACTGTTTGTGTTTATATATTATATATATATATATATATATATATATATATATATATATATATATATATATCATGGATTTTCATTTGGTTACTGGGGTAACAATTAGTCTAATTTTTCGTTATAATTCTATTCCTTGCATGCGCTGATTTGCAAATAAAAATACGGATGTGTCTATGCGCGTAACCGTGTTCTTTTAACTGTTATTCTCGAGAATCGTTGTTATACAACGAAACCAACCCCTCCACGCATCCGGACGCATTTGCATAGCACTTACAAATCAACACAATCAAGAAATGTTTCTTGAAGGAGTTGCCTTGATGCGCAGATCAGGTAATTACAATCAAGAAATGTTTGCGAGAGCAAAATATGTATTAACATGTTGTTCAAGTTATTTTAACCTTTGAACTGCTATTTCATCAGATTCTCTCGTGTGTTATTCATTTACAAATGTTTTATCAGTAGTGGTTTCAATTAACCGTGGCTAGTTATTCTTGTAGCCCACAGAAACAACGAATTATAAATATATTTTCCTGCTTTTTTAAGTCTTTATAAGGTAATCTTGATAAATAGTGTTAATAGATATCTTTATATCGTTGATCACCGTTTCTTCTACGCTGAGATTGATATTCTGTGACGTCAAATTTATTACCATTTATTTTGAATTCGGGAAGATATTGTCACTTGAAGACAATTTGTTTCTTTCACATTTTTACAAAACACTAAATATTGTATATTGTTACTAGATTTTATATACTTTGAACGGTTTTTTTAAATTTTAGATTTTGATAGTATTGCATCTAACTTTCCGGCCAATGTTGTCGATGTTATTTATGCGCAAACCGATCGTTTATTGGCTAGTATTAGTTTTGTAATTTGTAGGACAAGTAAATGACCGTTTGTGTTCTCCACCTCAATGGTTACCGGGGTTCATTTTTAAAATTATTTTTTCTATACATCTTATTGTGTATCTGATTGCATTTTTTGGCTTTAACATCCATTTATGCAAGTAAATTCACGTCAAAACTGATCGGATGCTATTTTATTAAATATAGGCCAAATAAATGCATTTTGCAAGAACAAATGTTTGTTATTCTTTTTTAACTTAATTGGTTATGTTAAACGGATGTGTTGATTATTTTGCTTTCTAGACTAATCGAAGGATTTCAGCGACACGATCGTTTCTTTCAGCAGTTTAACCATTGTTGGAACTCGTTTGAAATCACTTGATATACCATATGTTGAATTTTAGGTATGTAATGATGAAATAATGGCTCCACGTGAAGGACAGGCTAACTAAAAACATGAAATGGTATATGACTGAAAATTGTGCGCAACGTAAGGCAGGGTGTCTCAGTGGTTAGTCTTAGAATCCGATACAGAAATGCTCAGGTTCGGCAAATTCCATACATTACGTGAAGAGTTCCAAATAAGGACGAAACCGGTCTACTTGATAAATTTCCTTTTCTACAATTTTCGATGCTTAGTTTATTCTGACAAATTTACTTATGTTATTTAATTGTTGTTGATATCAAAATCGCAGCCTCGATTTAATCGCCCACGCAATCAATGATAGTTCAAATGAAATTTTCGTTTGCCTACTTCTAAATTGATACCTCACGATTAAAACGAAGCATGTAAATCAGATTGGCGTGTATATTTACTATTGCCCAAATTACACAGAATCACACCAGCTTAATATTCTGAAGCTTAACCGTCGCAAAACCATGCTATTCTTAGGCATGTTTAGGCTGTATATGAATATTAAATCGTCCGTTTAATATGCGCTCATCAAGTCAGTAAACGTAAAAATTATCGGCTTATCGATCACCACTTCATAAGTGAGAGAACTTTACTTATTATCAAGAATCCTGCAAGTACCAAACAGTTCCAATTATCTATAGCGCTTTGGTTATTTTCTTTCAAATGATCATTATCACATGTCACGCTCCAGCGAACTAACTCTAGGGAGATTTCAGAGGAAGGCGATTTCTGATGCTACCTCTTTAGTACGGATGCATAAATATTACCACGTCTTGCTCAATGAACTTCCAGCTTAAAAGAATGAAGAAAAATACGAAATTGTATTTATCAAAATTACCTCATATGTGTTCTGACTAACACAGATTCAATTCCAGTTCCATCATCACAAGTTTTAAACCTTATTATGGTGGATGAATTAAAGAAGATGGCGGCTAATGACCATCTAAATTCTTTCAAGAAACAAAGCAACTAGACTATAGCATAAATTTATATCAATCATTTATTATAATCAAGGTTGCGGTCTTGTTATAAACACCTGACCCATTAATTACTTACATATGTCAGTATAAACTAAGAATTGTATAGTGTAGAAAAGGCAATTCATCCAGTAGACCGGTTTCGTCCTTATTGGGAACTCATCAAGTACTGGCCAGAATTTGCCGCGGACAGGATACGAACCTGGGCACGTCTGCTTCGGAATCTGGTGCTCTAACCACTGAGCTATCCTGCCGCACACTACACTACACACAATTTTCAGTTATATACTAACTAATGTAACTTGGTTAGTCAATTTTTCCTTTAGGTGGAGCTCATATGACATCCATTTAGACCCAAAGTTCCAACTAACCATGCCCAATCTGTCATTACTGAACAGACACCACATTACATGGGGAAGTGGTATTGAAATGAACATTTATATAATTAAACGAACATTGGTTGCGCGGGTGGTGATAACAATTATTATAATCAAGGTTGCGGTCTTGATATAAACACCTGACCCATTAATTACTTACATATGTCAGTATAAACTAAGAATTGTATAGTGTAGAAAAGGCAATTCATCCAGTAGACCGGTTTCGTCCTTATTGGGAACTCATCAAGTACTGGCCAGAATTTGCCGCGGACAGGATACGAACCTGGGCACGTCTGCTTCATATCAATCATGTTGGTACCATGTTCCAACTCGGCAACCATAGTGTTAGTACCATGTACCTTTTCGATACAATAATGTTAGTATCAGTTAGTAACACAATAGCCATAATGTTAGTATCCTTTATAGACTCGGTGTATATATTATATAGTGTGAGTTAGCGTTGAAGTCGCATTGCCGTTGACTTAAGATGATGTTAGCTTCACTATTGCAGGTTTACACATTCGTCTAGGAGATTGTACTGTCCTATTATTCCACATTCTTTGACCAAATTTATCGTGGTTAAAGGGCGTAATACCGGCTCCAACTGATGAGTCGCCAGTGAGCACGAAACGAATGTGCATGAGATTATACTTTCCGTCCATGCTGCCTTTGGTTTATCCTTCTGGTCACAACTGAACTAATTTGCTACTAGGTTCGCAACACCTAACACATATTTGCATGTATATTAGGTCTCCGCAACAAACAGCATTTAACTGCTATATATTAGACTTGTTGAATCTTTGGCTAATCATTGAGTGGTCTATGAGAAAGCCGTGCATTTTTGCTCGTATAACCCAGGAACCTCCGAAACCCACGTCTATGGTTGTATGCATGTTTGCAGTTGTACACAAAATTTTCATGCCTAAACTTTATGTGGTATTAGTTTAAACTTTGTTTAAAGACCTTTTCTGAGTCGGCCTAGCCAATCTTCCTTTCATAACCGCAGAAATTCTGCATTTAAAAAATGATGGCCACTGGCGTATATACATAAAAACCATATTTTCATATTCCTATTTATGCGATCAATGGAAAATAAAACTGGTTACGGCTAGTAATGGCGGGTAGAAAAGCGTTTTCATCATGCAAAAATATTTAAAAAATAGATAAGCCTGGATATCCTAAATGATTTCATATTACTAGTAAATGTCTTTTATAAGATATCGCTCACTTTATATGTATAGTACCAAAATCGATTTTGGCAAACGTTATGTTATTTATCGGTTGTCTATGATGCTACTATGCTTTTATTAGTAGGAAGATTGAGTTTTAAAAAACTCGAACAAAACTGAAATTATTCTCATTGACTGCATGATTTGCTTCAACTTGACGATTTATTTTGCAGTGGTATGATCCTGACTGCATATTAGATGTGCAGCCAAAACTTTGGTAAATTACAATCTTCGCGCGACTACGACGGGAAAAAGTTGTGATTCTTATTTTTATGACATTCATAGCGGTTTATTTCTCTAGTAAGTTTACCGTCGTGGCCATGGTTGAACTTGATGTTCTTCTATATTCGATTCAATGTATTAAAAGTAGCAGTGGCTTCCTTAATTACTACTGATGAATTATAGAGGCTGCAACATTCTCATGATAACTGCTGCTTCTTGGTTCTTTCAAGTCAATACTGCAGTTTACTCAAAAAGTCTAAACGAATATGTTCACGTTCGTACATGGTAAACACTAATTCAATTTGCGAAATAGTTTAGATGAGATTTATAGTCATGTACAATGTATTCTAGACTACTACAGGTGAGAGCCACGTATCTAATTTAGATTTGAACCTCGTTAGTCTGGTAGCCGTCATGCTCTAACGATTACCATAGAAGGACGGAACGCGTCAGTACATGTGGCTAATGGTTTCTATGCTATAGTGTGCAATTACTTAGATAAAATTGGACTGATCCCTATGCCAATCTCGAAAACTTTATTTAAAGACTTGCTAACACAACCCGCACAGTTAATGCTTGTTTAATGGAATCCCTTTTCTATATTTTCGGAATCGACAGAAAGTTCACGCTTGTGTCTGCATAGAAATTGTGCAACCGATATTTGCAGTTCAGTAAAATGTAAAATATCTCATTTTGATTTCCTTATACATAGATGCATTGCATTTGATCCTCGTTATGATCATATGAGGTGGAGAGGCGTTAGCATGTGTGACAGACCGTGGGTTTTGTGTTGTGGAACTGTTTAGATTCAATGGAATCTTTATTAAACCTTAAGCTCGAAAAATTGATTTTAAAAGCATTGCGTGGGTTTTCTCAGTTTAATTTAATACGAATATACGCGTTTGCATGAAATGCCATGCGAACTCTGTCGCAGTAGATTAGAGTGCTGGTGAAATGTTATTTACCTAGTTTCAGCTAGTTTTAAATTTCGATCGTAATCTACTAAAAATGTGCAGAATGAACGTAACTTGGAGAAAATTATTAGAACAGCTGCTGAGTAACACTTGTCTATTAACCACTTCGGATTAGACAAAGTCACGAAGTGATCGATATTTACCTCAGTGTTTGGTTCGCTTCATATTGGTTTTTATTTACATGTGTTTTATTCTTCTACAAACCAGTTTGGCTGCCAAGTCTTTAATTGGTGTCCTCAAATGTATTAAAATCATCTGGCTGGAAGCTAGCGGATACTTCTAAGGCCTATACCTTCAGTTAAAATGTGTAGAAAAATGCGGTAGACTTCGATATATATATATATATATATATATATATATATATATATATATATATATATATATATATATATATAGGTTTTCTCTTAGACAGCATAGAACCTGTAGCTCGTGTTTTGCATATAAACTTTGATTGCTAACGTCGCTGGAGAAACGTGTGGGATTTCAGCGCTGTTGAAGTTTCTTAAACTCTGAAGGCAACTGATAAGAAGGAGCGCGAATAAAATAAACTCAAAACACGCATGGAATAGATAGTGAATGTACACGTGCAACCGCACAGAAGATTCATAAGTGTTGTACAATTTTGCATTATCAGTTTCGCAAAGATACGATTGATCTCAATTTCTAATTACGCATAGAGTTCGTCTTCCTGGTGGCTTTGTGCTGATTCGTTCCCTTCTTCCGAAAACTTCAACATCGTTCATACTAACCACTGGAAATGAGGTACGATCTAATTTTCAGTGGTTAGTATGATCGATTCTTTAAATGAAGTTCACGCGCTTGTAATTGAGTAAATTCGTGCCTTTATTATCTCTTCAATGTGATTTAAATCTTGAAATAAAGAATTGTTACCACCATCCGAGCAACCAATGATTGGTTTATTTTATTACCTACATACATGTAGCGAAAGCGGCATAGAAATTGTGCAGCCGATATTTCCAGTTAAGTGCAATATATGCGAGACTACTAGATGTGAGGGCCGCATATGAAATTTTGCTTCTCAGATACATTCATTGCGGTTTAATCCTCGCGTCAGTAGATGTGCCAAACGTTAGTTTTGCTATGGACGAATGGTTAAGTACAATGGAATTCGTATTTATTTCACGCTTTCAAGCTCGAAATAAAGTGTTACCAATTTCCGAGCAATCAATGATTGGTTAATTGTATTACCTACATACATGTAGCGAAAGCGGCATAGAAATTGTGCAGCCGATATTTCCAGTTAAGTACAATATATGAGAGACTAATAGATGTGAGAGCCGCATATGAAATTTTGCTCTCCAGATACGTACATTGCGGTTTACTCTTCGCGTCAGTAGATGTGACTGACGTTTGTTTTGCTATGGACGAATGGTTAAGTACAATTTAATTGGTGTTTACTTGAAGCTTGCAAGCTTGAAATAAACAATTTTTACCACTACCCGAGCAATAAATGTTTGGTTAATTGTATTACCTAGATAGATGTAGCGAAAGCGGCATAGAAATTGTGCAGCCGATATTTCTAATTAAGTACAACATATGCGAGACTACCATATGTGAGGGCTGCGTATCTAATTTTCCTTCTCATTTACATTCATTGCGATTTACTTCACGCGTCAGTACATGTGACTGACGGTAGTTTTGCTACGGACGACTGATTAAGTACAATGGGATTGGCGCTTACTTCAAACTTGCAAACTTGAAATAAAAAATTGTTACCACTACCGGAACTTTCAATATTTGTTTATTGGTATTACCTACATACATGTAGCGAATGCTACATAGAGATTGTGCTGCCGATATTTCCAGTTAAGCACAATATATGGGAGACTACTAGATGTGAGAGCCGCATATCTAATTTTGCCTCCCATCTACATCCATTGCGGTTAAATCCTCGCGTCAGTAGATGTGCCAAACGTAAGTTTTTCTATGGGCGAATGGTTAAGTACGATGGAATTGGTGTTTAATACAGGCTTGCAAACTTGAATTAAAAATTGTTACCACCACCGGAGCAATCAATGATTGGTAAATTGTATTACCTATATACATGTAGCGAAATCTGCATAGAAATTATGCAGCCGATATTGTCAATTTAGTACAATTATTATAATCAAGGTTGCGGTCTTGATATAAACACCTGAGCCATTAATTACTTACATATGTCAGTTTAAACTAAGAATTGTATAGTGTAGAAAAGGCAATTCATCCAGTAGACCGGTTTCGTCCTTATTGGGAACTCATCAAGTACTGGCCAGAATTTGCCGCGGACAGGATACGAACCTGGGCACGTCTGCTTCGGAATCTGGTGCTCTAACCACTGAGCTATCCTGCCGCACACTACACTACACACAATTTTCAGTTATATACTAACTAATGTAACTTGGTTAGTCAATTTTTCCTTTAGGTGGAGCTCATATGGCATCCATTTAGACCCAAAGTTCCAACTAATCATGCCCAATCTGTCATTACTGAACAGACACCACATTACATGGGGAAATGGTATTGAAATGAACATTTATATAATTAAACGAACATTGGTTGCGCGGGTGGTGATAACAATTATTATAATCAAGGTTGCGGTCTTGATATAAACACCTGACCCATTAATTACTTACATATGTCAGTATAAACTAAGAATTGTATAGTGTAGAAAAGGCAATTCATCCAGTAGACCGGTTTCGTCCTTATTGGGAACTCATCAAGTACTGGCCAGAATTTGCCACTGACAGGATACGAACCTGGGCACGTCTGCTTCGGAATCTGGTGCTCTAACCACTGAGCTATCCTGCCGCACACTACACTACACACAATTTTCAGTTATATACTAACTAATGTAACTTGGTTAGTCAATTTTTCCTTTAGGTGGAGCTCATATGGCATCCATTTAGACCCAAAGTTCCAACTAACTATGCCCAATCTGTCATTACTAAACAGACACCACATTACATGGGGAAATGGTATTGAAATGAACATTTATATAATTAAACGAACATTGGTTGCGCGGGTGGTGATAACAATTATTATAATCAAGGTTGCGGTCTTGATATAAACACCTGACCCATTAATTACTTACATATGTCAGTATAAACT
Organism: Eudiplozoon nipponicum; assembly: GCA_029291075.1. Taxonomy (NCBI): domain Eukaryota; kingdom Metazoa; phylum Platyhelminthes; class Monogenea; order Mazocraeidea; family Diplozoidae; genus Eudiplozoon; species Eudiplozoon nipponicum. The sequence goes on along the minus strand of JAQBSW010002695.1, from coordinate 77,336 downwards.
AAGAATTGTATAGTGTAGAAAAGGCAATTCATCCAGTAGACCGGTTTCGTCCTTATTGGGAACTCATCAAGTACTGGCCAGAATTTGCCGCGGACAGGATACGAACCTGGGCACGTCTGCTTCGGAATCTGGTGCTCTAACCACTGAGCTATCCTGCCGCACACTACACACACACAATTTTCAGTTATATACTAACTAATGTAACTTGGTTAGTCAATTTTTCCTTTAGGTGGAGCTCATATGGCATCCATTTAGACCCAAAGTTCCAACTAACCATGCCCAATCTGTCATTACTGAACAGACACCACATTACATGGGGAAGTGGTATTGAAATGAACATTTATATAATTAAACGAACATTGGTTGCGCGTGTGGTGATAACAATATTATATCAAGTTGCGGTCTTGATATAAACACCTGACCCATTAATTACTTACATATGTCAGTATAACCTAGATTGCATAGTGTGAAAGGCAATTCATCCAGTAGCCGGGTTCGTCCAAGGTTGAAACTCTCACTGTACCGGGCCAGAATTTTCCGTGGACAGGATACGAACCTCGGCACGAACAGCTTCGGAATCTGGTGCTCTAACCACTGAGCTATTCCTGCCGCACACTACACTACACACAATTTTCAGTTATATACTAACTAATGTAACTTGGTAAGTCAATTTTTCCTTTAGGTGGAGCTCATATGTCATCCATTTAGACCCAAAGTTCCAACTAACCATCCACAATCTGTCATTACTGAACAGACACCACACTACATGGGGAAGTGGTATTCAAATGAACATTTATAGAATTAAACGAACATTGGTTGCGCGGGTGGTGATAACAATTATTATAATCAAGGTTGCGGTCTGGATATAAACACCTGACCCATTAATTACTTACATATGTCAGTATAAACTAAGAATTGTATAGTGTAGAAAAGGCAATTCATCCAGTAGACCGGTTTCGTCCTTATTGGGAACTCATCAAGTACTGGCCAGAATTTGCCGCGGACAGGATACGAACCTGGGCACGACTGCTTCGGAATCTGGTGCTCTAACCACTGAGCTATCATGCCGCACACTACACATACACACAATTTTCAGTTATATACTAACTAATGTAACTTGGTTATATCAAGACCGCAACCTTGATTATAATAATTGTTATCACCACCCGCGCAACCAATGTTCGTTTAATTATATAAATGTTCATTTCAATACCACTTCCCCATGTAATGTGGTGTCTGTTCAGTAATGACAGATTGGGCATGGTTAGTTGGAACTTTGGGTCTAAATGGATGCCATATGAGCTCCACCTAAAGGAAAATTGACTAACCAAGTTACATTAGTTAGTATATAACTGAAAATTATGTGAGTGTAGTGTGCGGCAGGATAGCTCAGTGGTTAGAGCACCAGATTCCGAAGCAGACGTGCCCAGGTTCGTATCCTGTCAGTGGCAAATTCTGGCCAGTACTTGATGAGTTCCCAATAAGGACGAAACCGGTCTACTGGATGAATTGCCTTTTCTACACTATACAATTCTTAGTTTATACTGACATATGTAAGTAATAATGGGTCAGGTGTTTATATCAAGACCGCAACCTTGATTATAATAATTGTTATCACCACCCGCGCAACCAATGTTCGTTTAATTTAGTACAATATTTGCGAGACTATTATATGTGAGAGATGCATATATAATTTTGCTTCCCATATACAGCTATTGCGGTTTAATCCTCGCGTCAGTACATGTTACTGACGTTAATTTTGCTATGGACGACTGGTTAAGTACAATGGGATTGGTGTTTACTTCAAACTTGAAAACCCGAAGGAAAGAATTGTTACCAGTACCCGAGCAATCAATGATTGGTTAATTGTATTACCTGAGCCGTGCAGGGTGGATAAGCGAAAACAGGCTACTTCAGGCAACTCCAACTCTATATTCGATTCTGCGTCCTTTCCTTCCCCTTCCTCTTCTCAATCTTACAATTACTCTCTTTAAGATACTATAAATATAGTTGGTTTAGATCATAACTCTGAGTCCATTACTAGGTTGCCAAATATCGAAAATGGTTCTTGTAGACGATCATTCATTAAACCTAAGTTAGGTTTTAACGTGGGCGCATTTAATGTGCGAACATTAAAACAACTTGGACAGCAAGAATCTCTTGCTCGTACGTTGGATAAATTAGAAATCGACATATGTTGCGTATCTGAAACCAGAATACAGGATCCTACGTGTATTACAGAACTAGTTGCACCATCCCTATCTACGCGTTATTGGCTTCGAACATCTGGTTCCACAGAGTCCTCTCAAGCCGGTAAATGGGGCGTTGGTATTGCCCTTAGCGCGCGAGCTGAAGCTTGCTTAATTGAATGGATCCCTTTAAATAGTCGATTGTGTGCGGCACGTTTAAATACATCTACTAAAATCAAAGCAAAAAACCGTTATCATCGTTGCCTCTTCGTTGTATCTGCATATGCTCCTACCGATTGCAGCACAGAAGAAAGCAAGGACGCTTTTTACTCCGAATTAAGCTCCTTACTAAGTAAAGCACGAAGTTCGGATATAGTCCTGGTTATGGGTGACATGAATGCTCAAGTTGGTCGCTTAAGCAACACAGAATTTCATTTAGGTGGAAGATACACTCTAAGCTCGACTCGCAATGATAATGGTGAACGGCTTTTGGATAGCTGCGCTGAACATAGACTATATTTAAGTAGTACAAATTTCAGACGTAGTGTTAAACGTTGTGCTACATGGCGTCCTCCAGCACCCGGACAACGGTGGACTCAAATAGATCATGTAGCAATTAGTTATAGATGGCGTGGTTGCATCCAGGATTGTCGCTCTTTTTGGAACACTTATGTCGACTCGGACCATGCACTTATTCGTTGTAGATTTGCTCTAAAATTTTCCGGGAAAATAATTAAGAATAAACCCCAAATTGATGTAGGCAAACTCGAACAACCGTCCATCCGACAAAACTATGAAAATATTCTTAAGGCTAATCTAACTGGTCTGAATAGCGAAAATCCGAATATACTTTGGTCCAAGATAAGTTCCACTATGCACAATGCAGGTACTACTGTATGTGGCATAGCAGGCCCCCGTAGAAATAATCACTGGCTCTCTGTAAAATCTATGGAGATACTCGAAATAAGGCGCCAAATTCCACCTGGCTCGACTCATAATAATACCCGTCGCAATATAAGACGCCAACTTAAGCGCAGTCTAAAAGGCGATCTCGAAAACTTTTGGAGCAGAAAGGCTGAAGAAATGGAAGTAGCTTTCGCGTCAGGTAACAGTCGCTGTTTGTTCCAACTTATACGCACAACAGGTCCGAGAAAGTTAAAAGTTAGCGAAACTATAAATGATAGTAACAACGAATTAATAACCGATAAAATAAGTCGTCTTGACAGGTGGGCTGAACACTTTAGAGATCAATTTTCTTGGCCACCCGCGTCAGTTCCGCTTCCCGAAAGCATGTCTGCATCAACAGTGTGGAATGTTAGTCCAGAAGAACCATCCGAGTTAGAAGTACGCGATGCAATCCTATCTCTTAAGCGCCGCAAAGCCGCCGGATTGTTTAAAGATGGTGGCGATATAATTTCAGGAGCGTTGACCAAACTTTTTCATACTATATGGAATGACGAAACCGCACCACTTGACTGGAATGAGTCGACCATCATTCCCATCTTCAAAAAAGGCAATCGTAGTTCGTGCGATAACCATCGTGGTATAAGTTTGACTCCGGTCGTATCAAGGTTATTTGCTTCGATTATCCTACGTCGTCTTAGCGCTTCACGTGAATCACAAACAAGAGAAGAACAGGCCGGATTCCGCGCAGGACGAGGTTGTATAGATAATATTTTTACGTTAAGGCAAGTTCTCGAACAGAGACATTTATATCACCGTCCCACAATAGTCGTCTTTCTAGACTTCAAGGGTGCATTTGATTCGGTGGATCGCAATGTTTTATTCCATATCTTGTCGAAAAGCGGTGTGCCCACTAAATTTGTTAATATTATACGAGCTCTCTACACAAATACTTCTGGTCGCGTTAAGGTTTACAACGAATTAACGCATAACTTTACAACCAGCAGTGGTGTTCGTCAAGGTTGTCCACTTTCCCCATTTTTGTTTAATTTTGTAATCGATGCTATTATGAACAACACTCTCTCACACATTCAGGACGCTGGAGTTGAAGTTCTCCCGGGAGATAAACTAGTCGATCTTGACTATGCGGACGATATCGTACTATTATTCGACAATCAGCATGCTGCCCAGACCACCTTAAATAGATTAGCAAACGTTGTTCCGTCTTTCGGTATGAAATTCGCACCCTCTAAATGTAAGATACTGTTACAGGATCACCCATCACTCACTCCAACGTTGCGACTGCAGAATGAAGATCTTGACATAGTCGACAGGTTTACATATCTTGGGAGCTCTATTAATAACGTAGGCAATATGTCCGACGAGGTGAGAATACGGATCGCGAAAGCTAGAGTAGCTTTCTCGAACCTTCGTCATTTATGGAGAAACGCGAATATTTCACTTTGCCTTAAAGGTCGTGTTTACAATGCATCTGTACACGCAGTCTTACTATACGCTAGTGAAACTTGGCCTCTTAGAGTTGATGATCTGAGACGCTTACAGGCATTCGATCATCGTTGTTTGAGAAGTATAGCACATGTTGGTTACCAACAACGAATAACTAACGTTGACATCCGTAGACGTATTTTTGGATCTGACAATAAGTGCTCGTCTTTAGAAAAGCAAATAAGGCTCCATCAACTTCGTTGGCTCGGTCACGTTTTGCGTATGCCCTCATTCCGATTGCCCAATAGAGCTCTGTTCTCTCATCCAGCACCAAATTGGCGTAAGAAACAAGGTGGGCAGATTTTGACATGGCAGAAACAATTAAAGTCACTTACATCCAAATTGGGTAGTATAGGATCCACTCGTCTGCCGGGATGGGGTCCTCGTGCACATCACAGTTCTTGGTTAGAAACCCTTAGCGATATGGCAGCGAATCGAGCTCAGTGGCGATCTTGTTGCAGATGTATAGTAGAATCATCTTCGTAACTTTCTTTTCTTAGTAGGGCAAAGTTAGCTGCGAGGTTCGGTTTGTTTATGACGTGATACGGTGAAATCCGCAAGGAAGCTGTGTTGCTGATGTCGCCTTGCCCGAATGCTAACTTGGCCATAATGGTGTTGTGGAGAGGTTTAGTTTGCCTCATTTCTGTGAGTTATCCTGATAAATTTACTCATAGTAGCAATGTTTTCCTTCTCTCTCTTTCACTCCTTATGGTTATATGGCAGTGAAACATTAGTCACTTGACTTTTTTGTGGCTGGAAATGATGAAAAAATGATGATATACATAGCAAAATCTGCATATAAATTATTCAGCCGATATTTCCAATTTAGTACAATATTTGCGAGAATATTAGATGTGAGAGCCGCGTATTTAATTTTGCTTTCCATATACATTCATTACGGTTTACTCCTCGCGTCAGTACATGTGACTGACGATAGTTTTGCTATGGATGACTGGTTTGTTACAATGGTATTGGTGTTTACTTCATACTTGCAAACTTGAAATAAAGATTGGTTACCACCACCCGTGCAATCAACGATTGCTCAAGTTTGCTTTTTGTTACCATTTGTAGATCTGAGAGAGATCGTCTACTTTTGTTTTCAGTGCCTGGAATCCTTATAAACCAATTTATTTGCTCGGTTTGATTTAAATTATTTCAGTCTGAGCCTAAGAAAAAAAGCGTTCTTCGCCGACTAGCTCTATTTCACTACTCTTTACTGAGTCATTACCAGAATGCTGCTATAAAACGCCGATTACATTGGTCGAATTCCTGTTTTGAAATGCGACTCACCCTTCTTGCTAGCCAGGCAATACAGGTTGCTCTGCTGGGAGCTGGAATCGAGGAAGCGGTCTACTAGCAATTCCATAGTCGGACTCTAGTAATTGCAGTATTGGCTATATGATCACACACCATCGCACTCACTGTAAATATTTTACCACCACCCGCGCAATCAGTTAATTCTGTGTTGTCTATAGTATGGCTGATGTTGAAGCTTTCGGAGGAGAGGGATGGGTCAGCACACATCCAACAAGAAGACGAACTCGATGTACACTTGTCAATGGGGACAAATTGGATCTTTGCGAAACTTAGTGCACACTGACACCCCGCGAACGCTAATCGTGGAGATTCAACATTTGAAACTCGCACTGTGCAACCATTCAAGAAATATCTGTTCTACCATGATTTGCATAGAATTTCCTGCGTATAACGTGAGACGAAATATTCTCGGCTATTTCCTCATCCCCGATTTAAAGTTTCATTGAATAACGTAATCCTGCTTCTTTTCAACCAGATTCCCTTCCAATGCTCTTTAGTGAGAACGGATGGATTGCCTTCCGCCAAGATTTCTAGACGAATTAGCTTGTCTGCAGTTATCTGCAACAACTAAGCAAATTAAGTGTTGTTTTACCTTGCGCAATATTGTTAATACTCGCTTTTATCTGCATTTTGTCTTTGCGGGACAATTGATAGCAATCGTAGGTCTGTAAAATCTTGAATATTTTACATTTCCAGGCGCACAGTTGATGTTTGGCATTGATTGATAGATTCTCACTTGTCCCATCACTGTGAAGCCGCCCATGAGCTGCTTACCTGAAAATAACGTTCGAGCCAGATTTTGAGCATTTTCGGGACTCCTTTCCAGTCCCATCTTCAGGTTTGACATCATACTCACAGGAAAAAAACTTGTGACAAGTGTGGTATCCCCATTCAAGACAGATCTATTTATTTTTTTGAAATGCGAGCTTTAAAAAAATTCATTGTACCCTTCCCTCTATCTTGTTTTGCCTTCCAATTTATATATAAAGCCATGTTCATTAGTAGATACTTGAGGAGATAATGAGAACGAAGCGTTTCCTGTATCTGTATCTGTTTTTCATATTGCTGGTTGGGAGAGGGGTGGTGTTTTATCTCTGAAACCTTAATTTAAATTTGAAAGCGATGAAGAAAGGCATTGCATTTAAATAATTTGTCCTTTCAAAGATCTGTCTTCCGAGATGTAATGCAGTGATCAAAGGAAAGACTGCAACGACGACATAATTAAACTATGTCGAACAGCGAAGTTCGTTGTATAAGGTTCGGGAAGAGGCTTACCATCGAAAGCTCAGGCTGGTGAATCATTATGACAGGATTCAAGTAGAATAACTATTTTGACCTGTACACTCTCGTTAAACAGAAATCCTCATAGAATTTCACGCGAAATATTCGAAAGTGGTTGATTAGTCCAGAGGAGCAACGATTATTGACAACTTATACAGGCAACGCATCTCAAATGCGTGGAGAAGAGCGTGAATTTGGTTCATGCATCCCATTCACAGTCGAATTCTCGTCGAAGTTGGAGTAGTTCACAAATCATTATTTGTTCTCAGGAGGTATCTATTCGGTATGTACCGAAAAATGTGATGGTAGATACCAAAAAATCATTTATCTAGGATCTCCTGTAAAACCATACGGATTGGTTTCTGCCGAGATTTCAAGAGTTGTTAGCCTTGATGCAGCTGCCTTTGGTAAATAATGCAAACAACTCTCGAATGTGCGTTTATTTCACTGCACTGGATACAAGTTCTTCAACTCAGGCATACCGGTGAACCTCGTTTATGCTGCGAAAACTTGGAAGATGCCCCACTGTATCTTCCAAAGCTTACACGGCATTGTAAATGGATTTGTTTGCTCAGTATGCCTTGTGTTATTTTCAGTGAGGCGTCAGCAGACATCACTCGAGAGCACAATTTACGAGCCAGTCAGTCCTATTCGGCTGCTTTTTTACGATTCATTGCCATGGAACCTCGTTAGTAAACGTCGATTTTGTTGGCCTAGGCACTGTTTGAAGAAGCAAATTACACAACCTAATTTCCAAACTACCGAGAAAACTTTGTTGGATGGTTGTAACCGTAGGAGTTAGGGAGGAAACAGGCTAAGCATTTCGTGACGGGATACGTATTCGTAATGTCGGTCACGTGATCACACAGACAAGTACTCTTAATAACCAAAATACACGAACGGATGAAGGTTTGTGGTTCTAGCGGTAAGAAAGGCTTGGTCAGTTCTGTCGTATTGGCTTTGGTTGTTTTGGAACCAACCATGTAGAAGATCTTAATTTCCGTTTATGTATGCCTAAACAATTGAGGCGAGAAAACCACACAAATGGTAATTTGGAGTATGCACGGTTTTCTTCGTGGTGGTAGATTTTCACTATCAGTCCCGCAATGGTCCGATTGATCCCCATTTCCAAGTACGCATCAAGCTTGTCTTCGTTGTGGCTGGGTGCTGATTCGTACCGTCACTCTGAAGGTTTCCACGTAATTCGTACTAACCATTGGAAATGAGGAAAGTCTAATCTTGTTTGACTGGCAAAGTTTCTGTACCTTTATCAGATTTCAAATAATACACAGTCCATTACACGCACAACCCGATTTAATCATATGTACAAATCTACCACACATGAATGCAAATCATGTATTCTAAAAATGTGATGACCGCACTGCGCAACACAGAGCAATCAAATTCAAGAGATAATACAGACACGAATTTACTCAATTAACGGGATTAACTACATTAGAAAAAAAAGAAAACACAGTCCAGCATTCAGCAAATTTTCAGGCTACATATCCGTAAGCGCTTAATGATTTAAGCAAAAGACGAACACAATGAGTACTTGGAAATGGGGATGAAGCGAATCTTTGCGCAACTTATATTGCAAATCTACCACTCACGAAAGAAAACCGTGGATATTCTAAATTGGATGATCGCACTACGTAATTTAGAACAACATCTTCCAAGAAATGGTAATTTATGCAATTCGCAGGTTTTTTTTGTTTTATTCATTGGCTAACATACGGACACTCGATACAATCTCCTAGACGAATGTGTAAACCTGCAATAGTGAAGCTAACATCATATAAAGTCTACGACAATGCGACTTCAACGCTAACTCACACTATATAATATATATACCGAGTCTGTAAAGGATACTAACACTATAGGTATTGTGTTAGTAACTGATACCTTCATTTTGAAATCGATGAGGTACCTGGATACTAACACTATGGTTTCCGAGTCTGTACATGATACCAACCTGATGGATATCAATTTATGCTAAAGTTCACCCAAATTGAGAATTACAACAATTTCCGAACACCTGTTACTCCAGTAAATCCATACACCCTGGCCTTGATCGATATCAGTTATCACATTTCGCGGTAAGCATGACATCATTCAATTCAATATACTACAGTTAAATACTGTTTGTTGCGAAGAGCTAATATATACGCAAGTATGTATTAGGTTTAACAGGTGTTCAGAAATTGTTGTAATTCTCAATTTCGGTGAACTTTAGCATAAATTGATATCCATCATGTTGGTACCATGTACCTTTTCAGTAAAATAATGTTGGTATCGGTTTACTAACACAATAGCCATAGTGTTAGTATCCTTTACGGACTCGGTATATATATTATATAATGTGAGTTAGCGTTGAAGTCGCATTTTCGTTGACTTTATATGATGTTAGCTTCACTATTGCAGGTTTACACATTCGTCTAGGAGATTGTACCGTCCTATTATTCCACATTCTTCTACCAAATATATAGTGGTTAAAGGGCGTAATACCGGCTCCTACTGATGAGTCGCCAGTAAGCACGAAACGAATGTGCATGAGATTATACTTTCCGTTCATGCTGCCTTCGGTTTATCCTTCTGGTCACAACTGAACTAATTTTTTCAGCTGTTTTACGTGTAAAATTAGATTTAACTTACCTTTTTTTGAAATTAATCAGCCTTACATACAAAGCGATTTTAAAAGAGGACTGTTTAAATACTATCGGGTTGGTGTTTAATTCATGCTCGCAAACTTGATTTAAAAATTTTTTATCACCACCCTCACCATCAATGATTACTAAAGTCAAGGTTGCGGTTTTGATACAAACACCTGATCCATTAATTACTTACATTTGTCAGTATAAACTAGGTATTGTATAGTATGGAAAAGGCCATTCATCCAGTAGACCGATTTCGTCCTTATTGGGAGCACATCATGTACTGGCCAGAATTTGCCGCAGACAGGGCTCGAACCTGGTCACGTCTGCTTCGGAATCTGGTACTCTAAACACTAAGCCACCCTGTCGCATAATACACACAATTTTCAGCTATATACTAACTATTGTAACTGATTAGTCTATTTTTCTTTTAGGTGGAACACATTTGGCATCCATTTAGACCCAAAGTATCAACTAACCATCCTCAGTCTGTCATTTTGAACAGACACCAAACTGTATGGGGAAGTGGTATTTAAATTAACATTTTTATAATTAAACGATCTTTGATTGCGCGGGCGGTGATAAAATGACTATAATCAAGGTTGCGGTCTTGATATAAATACTTGACCATTAATTATTACATCTGTCAGTATAAAATAAGAATTATCTTTTCTACACTATCAATTCTTAGTTTATACTGACAAATGTAAGTAATTAATGGGTCAGGTGTTTATAGCAAGATCGCAACCTTGATTATAGTAATTGTTATCACCGCCCGTGCAGCCAACGATCGTTTAACTATTAATGATTGTAGGATCTCAAGACGTTGCACTTAAATAAACAAGCAATATTTTGCAATCTGACTGTAACGAGTTGATGCTGGGCATTTGCGCAAATTGAGCGCTTTTTGGAGGCGTCACTTTTGCATTAGACGTCCATGTATTCTCATTCCCTTTCAATTTGTCTATTTATAATTACGGTTTGCGCGACTCCAAAAGGATAAATTATTATGTGTACTGTCTATTGGTTGGATGTGAATTAAATACTTTTTGATTTGGTGTGTGCTTTATTTTCTCTTCAAAAATCTTTTTGGATATCTGTCTGCTAAAGATTTACGTTGCAAATTCCCTTGAATTCTGCTGGATAAAACGTGTGTCAGATTTGTTTTTCAGGGTATTTGGATTGCGCTGGCCAGTTCATGCTTACTTAAGGATCAATTTCCCTTTGGACCCGTCCTCCTGTCTCAAGATAAATGCGTCAAGAAGAGAAATTAAATTAGACTGTCAACATGGTGGTCCGCGCTTTCAAATCTTTAAGCAGAAAAATTAATTCTAAATTGTGTAATGTAATATTTTTTACCAAATCTGTTCGATTTGTATGGCGGAATTTTTAATTTTGTTTTACTGTCTAACTGACTATCTAAAGTATTACGAAAATGCACAAAATGTTGACTATTGAACTAGCATTGCACAGTATAAATGCATTTTCTGACGTTTATCTTGAGAGAACAAGACAAATTAGGCAGCCAAAATGCTTTTAATCGATTTACTTGCAGAGAATATTGACAGTTTCATCGATAAGAATCGTTGTAATTATTTTTTACGCAAAGTATGTCATTTTTTGTTCTTTCACTTTATGTACACAAAGGAAGTTTGGAACAGAATTATTCGACATTTTAATCTGCATTGCATAGGGGATTGCTTTTAGATCACCTGCCATTGTTTGCTGTGCAATTCTGTTCACTGATATTACCAATGTGAGTGGCGGCAGTTTACCTGTTCTAACTCCATTTTGCAGCTTATGCAGGCAATACACTCTGGTCACTAATGTGTCAATTGATTTTGCTCTTTAAACTCGACGTATGCAGTTATCATGTCTTGGAGAGTTTGTGCCATCCGTATTTTTCAACTTACCAAAATGTGGGCAGCACGAATTATAGTTTGCTTTCTACTTTATACGTCGCCTTAAACCAACGGCTATAGTTGGTACATAAGGGCTAGAAATTGCGGTTTGCCTAATTTACACAGAGTAATTAGCATTGTCAACATGTCGCTAATGAGACAAATATCAGCAATCAACACTGTATAGCCCAAACTAACAAACGAATGTTAAATAAGCTCTAAAAAGTAGCGCAGTGAAGAGTCGCAGACTTCGAAGCAGACGTGCCTAGGTTCAAGTCCTGTCCACAACAAAATTTTGGATATTACTTTCAGTGTTTCCATTACAGACCCAACCATTCGACTGGATGAATTACTTTTTCAATATTAGACGATGCTTAGATTGTACTTAAAAATAAATATATATTAGGATTGGTGTTTATATCAAGCTCGCAAACCCGACTTAAATAATTCTTCTCACCGCCCACGCTACCAATCATAGTTTAATTGCAAATTATATTCTGACCTCGACATTGATGATTCACATTTTCTGTAGTCCCAGTCAGCCATAAGAGATGATTCGGTGGTCTTGCAAACAGGTAACGTTTGTACTTTATAAGTTCATGCTTTAACCAATGCAACAGGGTTATTTAACTATATTAAAATTGACTGTTTCAGTATTAGATACGGAATCGAATTGGAATGCTGGTAAATAATGCCTCCTGAAACTCAGAATGCACTGGCAAATCTAGAAACTATCGATTCACAATTCAACAATCAACTGGTTAAATACAATGGGATTGTTGTTTACTTCAAGCTCGCAAACTTTATATGAATAATTGTTACCACCACCCTCGCAATCATTGATTGTTTAATTTCATTACCAATATATGTGGCATAATCTGCAAACAGTTAATGTTCGTGACTGCATAGAATTTGTGAAACCGACATTTCCAGTCAAGTTCAATGTAAGCGAAACTACTAGAGGTGAGAGCCGCGTATCTAATTTTGCATTCTATATATATATATATGCATTGCTGTTTGATCCTCGCTAGCCAGTTTGCCGTCATACTCTGATGATGATCAAGGAGGCCGAAGCGTGTCAGTACGTGTGGCTGACGGTAGTTCTGCTATGTTGTTCTGAAACGTTCTCCCCAATGACAACTGCGTTTAGTCTAAAATGCTCAGGAATACGCTTCCTTAGTTATCGGTTAGTACGGCCTACATTACACGCTGGAACTCTACGTCATTTGTGTAAGTATTTGTTTAAATCAAGTGGGCAAGCTTGAACTAAACACCATTCCTATTGTATTTACACAGTTGTCGAACAGCATAATAAAACTGCCCCCAGTCGCACGCACTGACTCGTTTCAACTTTCCATGATCATCATCAGAGTACGACGGCAAACTGACTAGCGAAGATCAAATCGCATTGAATATATATGGAAAGCAAAATTAGACATGCGGCTCTCACCTCTAGTAGTCTCGCAAACATTGTACTTGACTGGAAATGTCGGCTGCACAATTTCTATGCAGTCACGAATATTAATTGATTGCAGCTTTCGCCACAAATAAATATAATGCAATTAAACAATAATTGATTGCGCGGGTGGTGGTAACAATTCTTTAAATCAGGTTTGCGAGCTTGAAGTAAACACCATTCCTATTGTATTTAATCAGATGTCGAACGACAGCAAATCTACCGCTAGTCACACATACTGACGCATTTCAATCTTCCATGATCGTCATCAGATTACAACTTAATTTAAAGGATTGTTAACGCTACACGCGCAATCATTGATTGTTTTAGTTGTTTAGGTAAACGTTGTTCGTTTGCAGGGAGCTTATCCTTTACATTTGAAATTTGTCAGGTGCTACCGTCAGTCACTGACGGTCGTTTTGCTATGTTAAACGGGCATTGGTCGTGCGGGCGGAGATAACTATTACTTTCAATCAAGGTTGCGATCTTTATGTAAACACCTGACCCATTATGTACATCAAACTTTCAGTATAAACCAAGAATTGTATAGTGTAGAAAAGGCAATTCATCCAGTAGACCGCTTTCGTCCTTATTGGGAACTAATCACGTACTGTACAGAATTTGGTGCAGGCAGGGCACGAACCTGCGCATGTCTGCTTCGTTAAATCATCAGATTCCGAAGCAGAGGTGCCCAGGTTCGAGCCCCTTCCGTGGAAAATTCTGGCCAGTACGTGATGAGTTCCAATAACGGCGAAACCGTTCTACTGGATAAATTACCTTTTTCCTGCTATACAATATTTAGTTTATGCTGGCAAATGTATGTACGTAATGGGTCACGTGTTTATATCAAGATCGCAAACTTGATTAGAATTAATAGTTTTGCTATGTTGTCCGATGACTGGTTAAATAAAATGGGATTGGTGTTTACTTCTAGGTCGCAAACTTGATTTAAAATTTTTTTTACCACAACTCGCGCAATCAATGATTGTTTAATTGTATTACCTGTAATCTGATAATGCTTTTTTAGCACTACCATTTTTTGACAATGAAATTAATCAGCACAAATTTTCTTAATTAAGTGAGATAAATTGTGCATCATATTTATCTTTTAAGAAATTAAAACAGCACTGTAGTAATGGATGTATTGTACAGTCAATGTCTGCTTTGGGTATAGTTTTCTTTTTTGACTTTCATATTCCAATCTACATAGCAATAAGACAGGGAAGGACAGTATATTGGACTGAGGGTTTTCATTTTCACAGGTAAACTGAATGTGATGGTCTACATTGTTAAAATATTTTGACGCCACTTTTTCAGTATCTTTATTTATGGCTATGATTATTTCATCAATATACCTCTGATATGTTTGGAAATGTTTTAAAAATAAATGGTTATAGCTTTGATATTTTCTGATGGAGCATGTAAACATCTGCTAGTAGACCACCTAACGGACTGTTCATCTCAACTCGATCCACTTGCGTGAAATGATTTGAATTGAATTTGTATTGGTGAAAATTGGTGCACACATTGAGTTAATTTTATAGATGAATTGTAGGTATAGGAAATTATTGGGTGGTTTCTATTTAAGAACGTATTGAGGAAATCGATGTTTTTTCCAACAAAGATGCTCGTAAACAGATTTATGACATCGAAAGAAATCATTTTTTATTCTTGACATTGTGCGATCTTATTTTATTCACAGAGGCAAACAGTATCGTAAGAAAAAACAATTGTTTACCGTTTCAATATATTTTGAATGTCTAATACGTTTTAGCTCACTCGCTAGTTGCACTGTGCAATGTTTATAATGTATGCGATTGGTCCTATTGTCGTGGAGTTACTCGTTCCAACTAGTTGTGTGCCTTCAGCATGCCATGCACCATCGCTGTGTCTGTGCAAATTGATTATTTTTACCTGACGCGCCACACAATGTTATCGATTTTGTTTGAATTTGCATAGTCAATTATTTGTTGAATTACTTCACACGTAAAATTGATTCGTCGGTAGCGTTCTATCTGTTTTAATTTACTTAGCATGACATTATTTTTTGTACAGCAGTTGATTTATCTAATCATTTGTATTTATTTTAAAAAAAATACCCGAGCGTTTGTCTAGTT
This sequence comes from Eudiplozoon nipponicum, assembly GCA_029291075.1. Classification (NCBI taxonomy): domain Eukaryota; kingdom Metazoa; phylum Platyhelminthes; class Monogenea; order Mazocraeidea; family Diplozoidae; genus Eudiplozoon; species Eudiplozoon nipponicum. The sequence goes on along the minus strand of JAQBSW010002695.1, from coordinate 62,012 downwards.
TCATTTATCCAATTTCATCGTTTTGTCGCAATTCTTTGAGTTGTTCTATGTACAGCCTCTTTATAAAATTGAATCGCTTGTGTCTCACTATAGAATTCCCGTAGTCCACATGTCGTTCAGCTATAAATATGAAGCAGAATTAATCTTATTTTGTGAAATACCTGATGCGAATTCGTAAAATATAGACTCTCTAGTGCGGCTTTTATTTTTACCACTGTCGTCTGTATCTTATCGCGTGGAAATGTACACAATTTTGGTCCGAGCATTTAGTCTCATTTCTGCTTTTCTGAATGGACAAAAGTCGTTCACTTCATCTAACGCTTCTCCTCAATATGTGCATCAAAGACGTTCAATTCAATTTCAGCGGTCAGTATCATATCATGCAATTCGATGGAGTGGCAATGGCAGTCCGTTAGGTTGTCCACTAGCTGATGCTTACATGTTCTGTCTGGATATATCAAGGCTACAACTAATTATTAAAAATCACTGCCAAACACATGGAGAGAATATTTCTTGAAGGAGTTGCCTTGATGCGCACCTGGAATAATTGTAATTACCTGATCTGCGTTTTGACTAACGCAGCTTTCATTGTTCCAGTAATTTTCTTTATTCATAATATTTCGATCTTCTTTACCGTAGATCTTCATCATGCCACCAAAGGTTGTTTCTGGTAAAGCTGCGAAGAAGGCTGCCAAGATTAAGCGGCCGAAGACTGACAAGAAAAATAAGCGCAGGAGGAGGAAGGAATCTTATGCCATCTATATCTACAAGGTGCTACGTCAGGTGCACCCGGATACTGGTATCTCCTCCAAGGCTATGTCAATAATGAACTCCTTCGTTAATGATATTTTCGAGCGCATTGCCGCAGAGGCCAGCAGACTTTCTCACTATAAATGAAGCAAGCGCTTGCTTCATTTGTTTCGTGAAATGCAACTGATGAAGATCTACGGTAATGTAGATCGAAATATTATGAAAAAAGAAAATTACTGGAACAATGAAAGCTGCGTTAGTCAAAACGCAGATCAGGTAATTACATGGAGAGAATGCTTAAATGTTGTTGGAACTTGCGCAGCGCTGTTATGTATTGCTTTATTCCGCCTTTTTCTTGTGTGGCACAATTGATATGACTTGTAGGTCGGTAAAATCTTGAATCATTAACATTTCCTTTTCTTTACATTTTAAATATACACAGATATATGTATATGGTTTGGACACAGATATTTAAACGAAAAAATAATTTCGTTAGTGTAGGCTCCGTATTCGGTCTTGTCCAAACGATAGAATATTCTTTCAACAGTTTCACTAACCTCTCTCTCTCTCTCTCTCTTTTTCTCTAAAACCTGTTGCACACATGATGAGATTAGGTAAAGCGGGAATTTTAGGATTACTGTAATATGATTAAAATAGAAAAGAATTATCCTTCTACGCGTCCGCAAAAGTAATTAAAAATAATCGTGACATCACCGATAGGCTTGTATGTCAATCTATATGGTTTGGCATATAGTTATTCAATAAATATCACTTTAGATTAGAGTACACATGTGTGTGTGTGTATAGGATGATGTGTGCGTGACGGGGGGTGAGGTGGATAAATTGTGCATACATGTGAGTTTAATAGAATAGGTATTAGAGCAGAGAGTAAAAAATATACGTTAGGAATTAAAATAAATATTGCCACAATTCGTTTTTTTCCTGTGCGTAAAGTGTCAATCCTGAAGATGGGATTTTAAATGAAGTCCCGAAAATTCGGAAAAAAATCAGAACATCTGGTTCTCCCGTCATTTTCCGACAAACAGCTAAAGAACGGCTTCCGAGTGATGGGACGAGCGAGAACCCGTCAATCAACACCAAACAAAAACTTAATGCTAAGGATTCAAGATTTTATCGACCTACGAGTACATCTGAGTAAGGTTGATAACATCTTCATAGCAGTAAATGAACATATCGAAACAAATGAAACTCTTAGAGATTTAACAACGTGGAACATCATATACAGTTTTCTTGCGAGCCCAAAAAAATTCAATCTAACGCGCTGTTCTTTCTTGTCCTATTGTTATTATAAAAGGAAGATGGCAGTCTAAAAAGGAAAACGTGACAAATGCAGACACGGACCGGTCTGTACATTAATTATCACAGCGTTTTCCATATTTCTATAAAGAGAAATTTCATGCCAATTTTATCCTATAGGATAAAGAAAATTTGTTACTATGAGCTTCAGTTTAAAGAACTAAATCTGAGCAAAACAACATTATTGGAAAACGGGTACAAAGAAAATTTTGATGTGGCAAGCATGGAACATAAAAACGACAATGCAGCCACATAAAAACAGACGACAATATATGCAATTATGTATTATGTGTTGCGCACCTAGTAACACATTATTTCAATTATGAACAGATAGATAAACCAAAGACAGCATGAACGGAAAGTATAATCTCGTTCACATTCGTTTCGCGCTTTCTGGCGACTGATCAGTAGGGGTCGGCATTACGCCCTTTACCCACTATATATTTAAGTGAGGATTGAAGAAAATCTCCTAGAAGAATGTGTAAACCTGCAGTAGTGAAGCTAACATAATGGAAAGTCTGTACAATGCGACCTCAACGCTAACTAATTTTATGTAATATATACCGTGTCTGTAAATGGTACCAACACTGGCTATTATGTCAATACCTGATACCAGCACTATAGCACCAAAAAAGTATATGGTACTAACACTGTGGTTGCCGAGTCGGTACATGTTACCAATGTTATGGATTTAAATGTATGCGATAGTTCACCAAAATTGAGAATTACAACTATTTCTGAACACCTGATACTCCCGTAAATCCATAAACTCTGGACTTTATTGGTATGAGTTATCACTTTTTGCGTTAATCATGACATCATGTAATTACATATATGACATTTAGATATTGTTTGTTGCGGAGAACTAATATATAAGCAATTATGTACTAGGTGTTGCACACCTAGTAACAAATTAGTCAATTATGACAAGAAGGATAAACCAAAGACAGCATGAACTGAAAGTACAATCCCGTGCATATTCGATGATATATGTCAGTATACTTTTTAAAGAAGACGCATCATTGGGAATATTTACCCGAATTATTAAAAGGGCAGTTGCCTTTCGGATACATAATACACAATCGATTCTTTAAATCAAGTTTGCGAGCTTGAAGTACACACCAATCCCATTGTATTTAACCAGTCGTCGAACAATATAACAAAACTACCGCCAGTCGCAACGCACTGACGCGTTTCGACGTTCCATGATCTTCATCAGAGTTCGACGGCAAACTGACTAGCGAGGATCAAACCGCATTGAATTTATATGGAAAGCAAAATTAGATATGCGGCTCTCACCTCTAGTAGTCTCGCATACATTGAACTTGACTGGAAATGTCGGCTGCACAATATCTATGCAATCACGAATATTAACTGATCGCAGCTTTTGTCACACATATATAGACAATACAATTAAACAATAATTGATTGCACGGGTGGTGGTAACAATACTTTAAATCAAGCTTGCGAGCTTGAAGTAAACACCAATCCCATTGTATTTAACCAGTCGTCGAACAACATAACAAAACTACCGCCAGTCGCAACGCACTGACTACTAGATGTGAGAGCCGCCTATCTAAATTTGATTTTCATATATATTCAATGCGGTTTGATCCTCGCTAGTCAGTTTGCCGTCGTACTCTGATGATGATCATGAGAGGTCGAAACACGTCAGTGCGTTGCGACTGGCGGAAGTTTTGTTATGTTGTTCGACAATTGGTTAAATACAATGGGATTGGTGTTTACTTCATGCTCGCAAACTTTATTTAAAGAATTATTACCATCACCCGCACAATCAATTATTGTTTAATTGTACACAATTGACACTTGTTTATACTACAAAGCGCAGGCTGAATTTCAATATATATATATATATATATATATATATATATATATATATATATATATATATATATATATATACATCTTAGTTTTGGCTTTTATGTTTTAACACCAATTTAGCTACAAGTCAGCAACATTCTTTAATGGATAATCAAGAATGAATCGTGGAATACAAGAAGGCAAGCTGACATACTATTCGAGCCCAGACACAATCGTTCACTTATTCATTGTGGAGGGTTGAGCTGGCGTATGTTAAGCCAGTTGTCCTTCTGGTTTAACAGCCAAAATTTCGCGCAACTGAATAGATTGCCAAACAGTGGTCCTTTGCAGGACCTACTTGCAGTTGTCTGAATTCACTATCATGAAATATCGGCAACGTAACCCTTTATTGAAAGTATTGTCATATATAGCCTAGGTGCAAATAAAAAACATTATTTTCAATTTTACTTGTGTGATCCATCCTGTACCAGTCTAATGTACCGTTTATGCTTGATGTATTGATTTCGCGACAAGCAGATGGTAGTTCATAAAAAATATTTCAAAGCAGGCATGAAGTGAGCAGTAGATTCGTTATCGCAATAAAGTCGCCTTTTCACAAAATGCTTTATGCACAGTTCTTTTAACAGAACAAAGTAAATCTATTCGATGGCATTTATACACCAAGAAATGGCTGTAATGAAATTAAGCTTGTTAGCGAACAGATTTCTTAAACGATTTTTAAAGCAAATATTACATGTAGATCATTACAAAAAGTAGTTAATCTGCAACCAACATCTATATAAATATAGATTTATCAGTTACAGGAGGGCCAATTTCAGACATAATTTTTAGAATTGAAAGACACATTATTACAATCGCGCAGTTCAATACTGATTATTAATTCAGCTAGAGTAGCTTCTAGAGGCACAATGTACGTAAAAGTTTGGCATATTTCCGAATACAATAATTCAAAAGCAATTTCTCCTAACAATGCTGACATCATCCGAGCATATTACTAAATACAAGATCGTGTCATCCGACCGTGAGTCATATATTTATGAGAAATACAGCGAACAACATCTTTATTTATATAATTAAACGAACATTGGTTGCATGGATAGTGATAAATATTACTTTTTAATGAAGCTTGTGTTCTTGATATAATCACCTGACCCAAACTGTATATAAATTTATCATGTAAACTAAGTATTGCATAGTGTGGAAAAGGCAATTGAGGTTCGTAACACATAAAAAATACTTGCATATACGTTTGTTCTCCGCAAAAACAGTATATAACTGTTATACATTTAATTGAATGATGTCATTATTACCGCGAAATATGAGAACTGATATCGATCAACGCCTGAGTGTATGGATTTACTGGAGTAACATGTGATCAGAAATTGTTGTAATTATCAATTTTGGTGAACTATAGCATACATTGAAACCCATCGTGTTTGTACCATTAACCGACTCGGCAACCATAGTGTTAGTACCATGTATCTTTTTGGTACTATCATGTTCGTATCGGGTACTGACACAATAGCCATAGTTTTGATATCCTTTACGAACTCAGTATATATATTATAGAGAGCGAGTTAGCGTTGAAGTCACATTGTCGAGACTTTATATCACGTTAGCTTCACTACTGCAGGTATACACATTCGTCAGCGGAATTGTAACGTCCTATTTCCTACATTCCTCATCCAAATATAAAGCGGGTAGAGATTCTAATACCGGATCCTACTGATGAGTCGTCAGTAAGCACGATACTAATTTGTGCGAGATTATACTTTTCGTTCATGCTGTCTTTGGTTTATCCTTCTGGCCATAATTGAACTAATTTGTTACTAGGTGCGCAATACCTAATACATAATTACAAAATTCAGCCAGTAGACGGCTTTCGTCCTTACTGGGTACTCATCAGGTACTGGCCAGTATTGGCCGCGGTCAGATCTCAAACCTGGACAAGTCCGCTTCACAATCAGATACTCTTCACACTGATGATGAGTTCCAAGTAAGGACTTAACCTGTCTACTGAATGAATTGCTTTTTTTTCGCACTGTACAAAACTTGGTTTATACTGACCAATGTATGTAAATAATGTGTCAGGTGTTTATATCAAGCTAGTAACTCTGATTAAAAATTAAACATTTTTATTTTATTAACAAAATTTTTACTATATTTCATCCTTATAGTGATGCCTCACAGTTGGTAACTCAGTTTGTTTCATATATTCTTTGGAGTCATTTATTTGATCTCACCATTCTTCAGAAGGCATAATAAAATCCATAATACTTTGTTCATTTATTTATTTCTAGTTTAGGCATAATTAATTAATCCTATGTCATTCAAAATGTTCCTAACGTATATTTTTTTTGGTTTTCTGGTCAGGCATTTTAGTTTTATGACTGACTTTTTTAGTCTGAGTACAAATTTTTAGTTTCTACCGTTTTTGCTTATTCTTAAACAATTTAGAGGAAAGAAACATAGTTTGGAGAAAAGTCTGAGATTATCATTATCCAAGTAGCTTTTTAGGTCAGATTAGCTCACTAAAATGCCTCTTCGGCAAAAAGTGCTATAAATAAGCCAGCATCACAATCTGATAGGATTAATGCTTACAATTGGTAGACAAATGGCAAGCTAAAAACTCTATTCTCGAATTATGAGGGCGTATTCTGGATTGGCCATCATTTCTCTAAATTATTAATTTGGACTATAGTGAACGCTAGAAGTATTAACAATGGTTTGTTTTGACTATTCAGCTTCTTTATATGTATGTTTAGATAATTGAAATTACCTCTCATTTCTAAATTTATCTGAAATGTTCAATTTGGCACAAAAAGTTTTTAGTCGCTATTTTATTGCTTACCGGTGTGACCGAATGTAGTTTATTGTGCACTGTGTCTCATAATTTCATATGCATTGCGAACTGATTCGCCGAACTCTCACATGAAAATAAGTCGTATTTAATTTTAAAATAAGATCAATATTTAGGTGTTCTTTCCAATTAAGTATTAGATATTGCGTACACAGTAGCATTATTTACTAACAATTGAATAAACAAATTATTTTTTACTTTAAATCAAAATAAATTTTAAAAAAATTATACGTGTGTGTGTACGTCCGCCTATGGTGTTGCTCAGACCTACTGCGGTATGATTTAAAAAAAGTCTTCTAATATAATCTCCCCATGCGTTTCACGTTATCTGTGCAAAAAACGAGATATGTAAATCAAAATAATATTAGGCAGTTTAGACAAACTTTAAAAGTAATATTTTCTTCAACACTCCATAAATTTATTGCTATTAATAACATTAATTTTTAATAAAATAGCCACATTGGTTGCACAGGCGTTGAGAGCAATTATTTTAATCAAGGTTGCGATCTTGATATAAACACCTGACTCATTGAGTACATACATTTGTCAGTGTAAATTAAGTATTGTATAGTGTAGAAAAGGCAATTCATCCAGCAGATCGGTTTCGTTCTTATTGGGAACTCACCACGCACTGTCCTGAATTTTTCGCGAAAGGGCACGAACCTGGGCACGTCTTCTTCGGAATCTGGTGCTCTAACCAGTGAGCCACTCTGCCGCACACTACACAAATTTTAAGTTATATACTAAAATTTGATTTATTTATATATGGGGAATTAATTAACAACCCATAAGTTGATTAACCTCTACATACACTCTCATGTCTAAGATTTTTACTAAGTCATCATTCTTCGATTTCCTGACGACTCTTATAGAACGGGTTTCAACATGTCGTGCTCGTACTTTGTTAGGTTTTACTTTCACATTTCGTCTATCTGTTTGTTCAGTTGTCTTGGATTTACTCTTCACTATTTCTCCACATTTATCTGGCTCTTCTTTTTCACACATCATCGAGACTGATCCGTCCTCATTCTCTTGGTATTTTGATGGGTATCGTTCTTCAGTCTCCTCCTCCAGCCAGATAAACTTTGGAATATAGCGCTCCAGTGCCGCCACACTCTTCTGTACCATTAACTTCTATAAATGCATTTTTATCAGTCATACGATTGACTTATATTTCACCCTTTTATAACGGAGTCTGACAATTTTGTCTGCTCATTAAATCAAGTTTTGAGCTTGAATTAGATACCAATCCCACTGTATTTAACCAGTCATCGAACAACCTAGTGAAACTACCGTCCGTTACATATACCGACGCGTTTCAACCTTCCAGAGAACGACGGCAAACTAAGTTTGCTCTCCATATATATATGCATTGTGGTTTGATCCTCGCTAGTCGGTTTGTCGTCATACTCTGATGATGATCATTGAAGGTGAAAACGCGTCAGTATGTGTGACTGATGGTAGTCTTTCTATGTTGTTGTTTTTTAAATACAGAGGGATCGGTTTTATCTTCAAACTCGTCAACTTAATTTGAAGAATTGCAACCAGCACTCGCGCAATCAATGATTGTTTAATTTTGTCTGTTTTGGTTAGTTATGTGTACATTTGCTGCCAGCTTTAAATCTGAAGATACATATTATTTAGACCTTGGACTTCTAGTCTTGGTTGGAGCTAAAAGACTCATTTTGTCTTTCAGTGCATCTAAAAATCAATATACTGAACTAGAGGCCGAATCGTGACAACTTGAAACGTCTATTAGTAGATCTCCAGATAATCTTAATGGCTTTCCACAAATATGTTCTGCTATGGATGTTCATAACTATACTCTGTATCTGTTTCGCAATACAAGTAGAACTATAGGCAAATCATGTATCAACCTGTATTCTCTAGTGCATTATAATGCAGCCTCGAGTTCCTCGTGCAGCTTTTCAACAATCCAATTAGCTCTGGAATGGTATGCAAATATGTGTCTTACTTCTATCCTCATGTCATTCGATGATCTGATAAATAGTTCGGACATAAATTGACTAACAAGATCACTAGTGACGCCCAATTATGCAAGAACATAACTAAGACTTCCTGAGTTGTCATATCATTAATGATTGCTACCTAAAACTAACGACTGAAAGGATCAACCGTCGTAAGTAATTACCTCTGGCCAGAAATTTCGGGCATTTATAATATATCGATGTGTACATGCATGGAACGACCCGTTGGTATACCAATCGTTTTTACTTCGTTTTTAGTGTGACACCAAACTTTACAATTTTGACACCGGGCACATATCCTTACCCAAGCCCTTATGTCTTTCGACATCTTTGGCTATACATATCTATCAGTGACCAACCTGATAGTTGCCTTAATGGAAGTGTGACCAAATTCATGCAGCTGTTGAATTACCTTTTACCTTAATTCTAACGGCACATAGGGTTTAGGTTGGCTCCTGGAGATTTCCCATAACAACCAATTATCTCCAACCTTCATGTGTGTATGCGCTGACTTCTTAGGCAACATATCTACTAAAGGATCAACAACCTGCGCTTCCACTAATCGCTGGGTGGAATCATTTGAAAATGCAATGGAGCCGACAATTGGCTCCGACCGGACCAAATCTACAGCTGATATGTGTGGTTCGCCTCCACATTCTTTTTTCTCGAGATATGGGAAATAGTTAAATCAAATTTTGCCTGTCGGGTTATTTGTGAATTCACCCGCAGAGAATAATTAATCCTGCAGGTATGTATTAGGTTTTGCGAACCTAGTAACAAATTAGTTCAGTTGTGACCAGAAGGATAAACCAAAGGCAGCATGAACGGAAAGTATAATCTCATGCACATTCGTTTCGTGCTTACTGGCGACTCATCAGTAGGAGCCGGTATTACGCCCTTTAACCACTATATATTTGGTAGAAGAATGTGGAATAATAGGACGGTACAATCTCCTAGACGAATGTGTAAACCTGTAATACTGAAGCTAACATAATCTAAAGTCAACGACAATGCGACTTCAATGCTAACTCACACTATATAATATATATACCGAGTCTGTAAAGGATACTAACACTATGGCTATTGTGTTAGTAACTGATACCTTTTTTGAAATCGATGAGTACCGGATACTAACACTATGGTTTCCGAGTCGGTACATGATACCAACCTGATGGATATAAATTTATGCTAAAGTTCACCCAAATTGAGAATTACAACAATTTCCGAACACCTGTTACTCCAGTTAAACCATACACTCTGGCCTTCATCGCAACAAACAGTATTTAACTGTAATAATTAATCCTGTTGGTCTTCCCAACGAAACTAATTAGCGGCTTATGATCACTTAATACAATAAATTGATATCCCTCCAGGTAGTGCTCTAAAGGTAACACTGCAGCATAAACCGTTACTAACTCCTTCCCAAGCGTGTCATATCGAGTTTCACGAACTTAGAGCTTCCTACTGTAGAATACTATCGGATTAACTACACCATTATCTCTCTGATGTTGCACTGTCCCTATGGCTACATCAGAAGCCTTAGTGACCAGCTCAATCGGCTTAGTCCAATCCACAGATGCTAATGTGGTGATTTGGCTAAACAGGTATTTGGCCACTTGTAATTTCTCCTAGTCGTCTTTGCTAAAATTAATAGGCCAAAGTTTCTTGATTGTACTCCGTTCACGAAACAAATGTTGACTGAACGACCTGGTAGTAGCGAAATATTCCAATAAATCTACGAAAGTGGCGTATAGTTCTGGGTTCTGGCTCATCTGTGATGGCTTGGACTTTATTATCCAAAGATTTAATTTCCTCATATGAAATGGAGTGTCCAAGTAATTTTGCAATTGATCAATCAGACTTGCTCTTCTCTGGCTTAACTTCAAATCCCTTGTGTTCCAGCTTAGATAGCACATCGTCTAAGTGCTCCCGCTGTTCCATCCTAGACCGACTACATATAATGTCATTATTATACACCCTAGCAAATGGGCAGTTTTGAAGAACCTACTACGTGAGACGCTGAAATGACTGACTTGAATTTATCAAACAAAATGGCATACATAAGTAATCACGTGATCCTCTTCAAGTAAATCGCACTGCGGTGAGTGGTATAGATTCTGCCCTCAAAGGTATTTGAAAGTACGCTTTCTGCAGATCTAACGTGGTGAAAGCCGCACACCATTTTATGTCGCTGTGCACAGTACTCTGATTCGGTAGAGAATACGAATCAATTTTTTTATCGAATTCAATAGTCAATAATACTACAAACCCTCCATTGTTCCGGTTTGAGTTTGGGAACTACGACAATTGGAGATGCAAAGTTGGAATTTTGACGCCTACAAATTCCTTCCTCCGTTAATTGTTTACATTTTTCGATAGCGATATTCTGCTCATGCTGTACTAACGGTTGAACATTCGGCAAACAGTGTAACGGTGCCACTAACTCGATTTGGTGTTTTATGCTTGTTTTCAGCCGTTTACACGTAGCATTGAATGGTAGAAACACGGCCAGGTGTTTCTCGATAACTTGCGCCACGTTATCGGCGACAACGGGTCTGGGTAGTTTCACTGATCTTACTACTAAGGTCAGTTTCAGTATAAGCTACTATCCTTGTGCCTTGTGTAATGCTCCTGGATTCATGATCTACAGCGAGGTTGAAATGGAGCAGAAAATCAAATCAAATCATGTCGTATTTAATATCGGTAACCATGAAATTCCACGTGAATTAAGCTTTCAGCCCCAATGTCCTTGAAAATACTTTAACGCTCTTAACCATAATTGGACTTCCGTTGGTAGTCCATAGTTGATAATCGAATATGAGGCCATCAATTCATACCATATTGGATTGAACTATGCTCACCTCGGCACCCATTTATATTATGAATTTTAAACCACTAAGTTCACCCGCTATGACGATCTTGTTGTTGCTATAGCCAGCAACGTCATCAAGATCTCCTTCTATCCGAGTTCTAGCTAACCTACTGATTACACTATGGCAATTCTATTTCATAGAAGCTTTCGAACCTAACTTTGATTATTTCAAGATGCCTCGATTAGGCACTACTTGGAACCTTGCATGTGCAACCATCCCTACGGCTCCTTCTATTGGCGATTCAAATAGTTTTCTGGAGAGTTACGCCTGGCCACCAGACGAGTACTATCTTTCCATCGAGGACCACCCAACCTGAGAAAGTTGCATAATTCACCCTGACACGTTTCAAGCTCGGCATAGTTACGTTCTTTGAACACCCTCACGCAATTCGCCTTTTCGGTGCTTGGAAATTGGCCTTTGACCTCGAGAATGTGTTCTGCCTCTGCCAAAATTTTCTACATCGTGTTTACCAAAAACATTTCGCGTCGTAAGGCAACAAATTCATTCCCTAAGGTTGAGAGACTTTCTGAGATTAATCGGAGTTGCTGCTCAAGGCGCGTGTCTGTTCTTACTGCATACGACTTACGTTCCTGCCGGCAGTACAACTTCCCCCAATCTCCTGAGCTTCTTTGACCACTCTAGCTCCACTGAATCATAGATATGTAGAGTGGCTCTTAATTTCATAGGTATTTCTGCTGTTAATATGCTGTTTACAAATTCAAGCCCGACGCATTTTGCAAGTAATCTGCCGTAAAATTCAGATGGAAGCATATTTTTCATCTTTTAATGACGTAAAAGTCAGGCATCTGTTCTCTCCTCTCTGGTTGATGTCGACTTTAAAGTTTTTCCACAAGAAGCTCAAATGAATTAAATGGTTCTGTGTTCATCATGAATTTCCTGAATCTAGATAGACTGCTTCTCGCTGTATCAAGTAATGACAACCAGGCCGAGACAAGCCATTCTTATGGGGCGGGTGATTTTTATTAGTTTAAGAAACATTTTTGCGTCGACAACCCAATAGCAATGGTTGTCTGATCTGTACGTGGGGTGTCTTACATAGCTATCCATATGATTGTGATTAATGCGATCTTCGTCTGTAGTAAATCTTTTCGCATATTGGATCCTGGCGCGATCGCCATCGTTTTTGGAAGCGCTTTGGTCACTACCATAGCAGAGATATTGAGACGCCAGGCTCGGATATCTGATATATGCCGAATGATCATCAAATTTAAAATAATTGAATTTCTCAAAACTCTTTTTTAAGTTAAATTTCTTATGTCCTTCGGTCACTTGCTCTGTATCCTCGCACTTATTGCTGGTGTCCATTATGTTAAAATAAGATTTCTTAAAATATATTTCTTACAACTAAGTGTGTATGCCCGCTGTCTCACTGATTATTAAAGCTTGTCTTGTCTGAAGTGAAAACCTTGAAAACAGGATATCAACGGTTATTACCTGATGCGAAATTGAGATCCTTCCCGTAATTTCAATAAGAATAATAATTTGTGGTCAATTTTAATAATTTATTTTCAAAATATCGCTTTTCTAAATGTCTTTCAGGAAACAAATATAGCTAAATCAGGAACGTTCAGTAGGCGACCTCACAACTCAAAATCTCTAGAAGATTGAATAATAAAGTCAAAATCTTTGACAATATGCACAAAGGATATCATTAAAAAATTTAAAAATTTTGTTGTTGAAAAAACAAAGTTTTAAAAATAAAACCAGCAGTATCACCAAATTCGTTAAATCAAGTTTGCGAGCTTGAGGTAAACACCAATCCCTTTGTATTTAACCAGTCGTCGAACAACATAACAAAACTACCGCCAGCCGCAACGCACTGACGCGTTTCGACCTTCCATGATCATCATCAGAGTACGACGGCAAACTGACTATCAAGGATCAAACCGCATTAAATATATTTGTAAATCAAAGTGAGATATGCGGCTCTCAATTATAGCAGTCTCGCATACATTGAACTTGACTGCAAATGTCGGCTGCACAGTTTCTATGCAGTCACGAACATAAACTGTTTATAGCTTTCGCCACATATAAATGTATATGCAATACAATTTAACAATAATTGTTTGCGCGGGTGGTGGTAACAATTCTTTAAATCAAGTTTGCGAGCTTGAAGTAAACACCAATACCATTGTCTTTAACCAGTTATCGAACAAAATAACAAAACTACCGACAGCCGCAACGCACTGACGCGTTTCGACCTTCCATGATCATCATCAGAGTACGACGGCAAATTGAATATCGAGGATCAAACCGCATTGAATATATATGGATATCAAAGTTAGATATGCGGCTTTCACATCTAGTGTTCTTGCATACATTTTACATGGCTGGAAATGGTCGATTTTATGTTTTTAAATTTTAGTCGTTGTTTATTTTATGAAATTTGTGCAAACAAAATGAAGTCAGCAACATATAGTAGTTCACGTTTCATTTTATACTTATTTATAGTATGCATAGATTGTAGAGGAAGATATTTTCCCCTGTCAAAAACAAATACTATTTGTAGAGGCCCTTTGGTCACTACCATAAGAGAGCCTCTGAGATGCTAAATCCGATGCATAGCTTGTAGAGGAAGATATTCAACTTTTAAATCAAGTTTGCGAGCTTGAAGTAAGCACCAATCTCATTGTCTTTAACCAGTCGTCGAACAACGTAGCAAAATTACCGCCAGTCGCAACGCACTGACGCATTTCGACCTTCCATGATCATCATCAGATTGAATATATATGGAAGTTAAATATGCGGCTCTCACTTCTAGTAGTCTCGCATACATATCATGAAATGTCCTAAATAAAAATTGATTTATTTTTATATGGGGACTTAATTAACACCCTTTAAGTTAATTGACCTCCACATATTAGAACATTTATTTTCAACTTCATGCATTTCCATTACTCTGAAAGATTTCAGAATTAACTTACTAAGTTGTTATTTATTTTATAATTTTGTGATAAAATAAATAAGTTGTTTGCTGCGTTTATAATTAATGCGCGAGATATGGTCGCATGTCACGATCCTGTATTTAATCAATTTGTGTCCGGGTTTGGTTGGACAAAATAAAATGTTGAAAACAACACCAAATCTTTCGGAGAATTTTCATAAGTATTTATCTATATGGGTGTACCATTTATCAAAATTATTTTTGAAAAGACCCAATCTAAAATAAATAATTATTTTTTGCATAATCCAACCCCGATTTTTTCATAGGATTATTTGCACAATCGGTCGTCGTTTCACTTGTTAATGGGTGATTGTGCGATTTGTTTGTATATTTCACTGCTAGTATTATATATTCAACTGCTAATCTCTGTTTACCTTTAAGTGATATGCTTTCGTGTTTGCTGCATTTTAAGCTTTTCTGTTCAGTTTCGAAACGTAGCTACTTTGGATCGGCGTAAACACTATAAAAAATAAGTTTGAAACACTAGTGAATGCAGTTTGGAAAATTTGCTATCCTTGTTTGAGTTTTATAACTTAATTACAAATCTGAATTTGCATTTCATGATGTTAGTGGTAAAACAGTGCATAATCGTTATGGCTCCTACTACTGTCTCATTGGATAATATATTTTCCACCTCAGATCGAAGTTCATTTCATTTCATAATTTCGCGCACTTGCTGACCGGCTGTTCATTTGGTTAAACAGGATGGTTTACTTATTCTTTGGAGTTATTTATTTAATTTCAACATGTCTTTTGCCAGAGATGATGAATCCCTGCGAATCTTGTTCACCTGTTTCTTTATGGGTTGGGTTTGAGCAAAATATTGTAGAATATAACAAACGGCCACTGATGAAAGCGGACATATGTCGCCAAAAATCACTATATATTTCGTCGAGAAATATGGAAGAGGTGGACAGTACAATCTCCTATATATATATATCCATCAGGTTGGTATCATGTACCGACTCGGAAACCATAGTGTTAGTATCCGGTACTCATCGATTTCAAAAGGGTATCAGTTACTAACACAATAGCCATAGTGTTAGTATCCTTTACAGACTCGGTATATATATTATATAGTGTGAGTTAGCATTGAAGTCGCATTGTCGTTGACTTTAGATTATGTTAGCTTCACTATTACAGGTTTACACATTCGTCTAGGAGATTGTACCGTCCTATTATTCCACATTCTTCTACCAAATATATAGTGGTTAAAGGGCGTAATACCGGCTCCTACTGATGAGTCGCCAGTAAGCACGAAACGAATGTGCATGAGATTATACTTTCCGTTCATGCTGCCTTTGGTTTATCCTTCTGGTCACAACTGAACTAATTTGTTACTAGGTTCGCAACACCTATTGCATACTTGCATATATATTAGGTCTTCGCAACAAACAGTATTTAACAATCTCCTATATGTAGATATAGATGTCAACATCAATCGAAGTCTTAGGCAATGCAACTTCAGAGCCAACTCACTACATATAATCTATGCTAAGCTTTGATTCTCCGCGATATGCATACGCGGATTGTCGCTTTGAACTATCAATTTTGCGAAGATTCGATTGATTCCCATTTGCAAGTACGCATCGAGTTCATCTTCTTGTTGGCCGGTTGCGAATTCGTTCCTTTATTCCGAAGGCTTCAACATCGTTCATAACAGCTACTGGAAATAGTGTACGAGCTAATCTTCGTTGACTGGCGAGGTTTCGATTATTCCTTTTCGGAATCATCACCAGGCCTTTAATCGCACATACACAATACACTGTTGACAATAGCAGATTTAAGAAAATCGCGGAGAATCACGAGCCTGTAAAGGGTGCCTTCAACTTGACATTCTAAATATGCAAAATTTAATCATAGTTCAGAATAACATCTGTTCTGATTACGTGCTATTCCAGAAAAGCCTAATAATCTCTTCTCGACTTACATCAGTTGGCGTATTTTGTGTTAATCTCGACTTCATTTAATGAAGCATTATGTTTATGCATACTTGATTGCTGAGAACTGTATATTATATATATATATATATATATATATATAATATACTATTTTGTAGATATTGTGTATTTAGTAGCAAATTATTTCAAATAAGATCAAAAGGATATGCCAAAGTCAGCATGAACACACCGTGTAATATGAAGTAAACGGATTGGCATTACGCAATGTTGGAGATGAATGCCATTATAAAATTAGTTGATTCTATTTGCACAAAAATGTTGCATTTCTTTTGTAGTTATTTTATTTAAATATTGTTTTGGTAGGAACATAAGAAAAAAGCTCCACAAATAACTTAACTTGATCAGCCGTTTTACGTGATTAATTAAGCAGAAGTTTCGTATAACGATGTGCTTCGATCTATTTTATTCGTTGACAAAAGGCAAAAAGAAACAACCTAATGATGATTTAACCTTTTTTTAAATTTTGTTTTTTAGTTAAACTCATAGTCGTTTAACATTTTTTATGAATGACTTGATTGTTGGCTGCACAGTTTCTGCGACGTATTACATTTCCAGCGTATATTACATTTAAAAAAATAATATTTAATAACCGATAAAATAAGTCGTCTTGACAGGTGGGCTGAACACTTTAGAGATCAATTTTCTTGGCCACCCGCGTCAGTTCCGATTCTTGAAAGCATGTCTGCATCAAAAGTGTGGAATATTAGTTCCGAAGAACCATTCGAGTTAGAAGTACGCTATGCAATCATTTCTCTTAAACGCCGCAAAGCCGCAGGCCCCGATGATTTGCTACCAGGATTGTTGAAGGATGGGGGCGATATAATTCCAGGAGCGTTGACTAAACTTTTTCAAACTATATGGAATGAGGAAACCGTACCACTTGATTGGAATGAGTCGAACATCATTCCCATCTTCAAAAAAAACAATCGTAATTCGTGCGATAACCATCGTTGTAAATGTTTTCCTCCGGTCGTATCTAGGTTATTTGCTTCGATTATCCTACGTCGTCTAAGTGCTTCACGTGAATCACATAAAAGAGAAGAACAGGCCCGGATTCCGCGCAGGACGAGGTTGTATAGATGATATTTTTACGCTAAGGAAAGTTCTCGAACAGAGACATTTATATCACCGTCCTAGACTTCAAGGGTGCATTTTATTCCGTGGATCACAAAATTTGTTAATATTATACGAGCTCTCTACACAAATACTTATGGTCGCGTTAAGGTCTACAACGAATTAACGCATAACATAACAACCAGCAGTGGTGTTCGTCAAGATTGTCCTCTTTCCCCATTTTTGTTTAATTTTTTAATCGATGCTATTATGAACAACACTCTCCCACACATTCAGGATGCTGGACTTGAAGTACTACCGGGCGATACACTAGTCGATCTTGACTATGCAGACGATATTGCACTATTATTCGGCAATCAGGATGCTGACCTGGCCACTTTGAATAGATTAACAGACTTTGTTCCGTCTTTCGATATGAAATTCGCACTCACTAAATGTAAGATACTGTTATAGGATCACCCACCAATCACTCAAACGTTGCGACTACAGAATGAAGATCTAGAAATAGTCGACAGGTTTATATGTCTTGGGAGCTCTATCAATAACTTAGCAATATGTCCGACGAGAAGAGAATACGGATCGCGAAAGCTAGAGTAGCTTTCTCGAAACTTCCTCATTTATGGCGAAACGCGAATATTTCACTTTGCCTTAAAGGTCGTGTTTACAATGCATCTGTACGCACAGTCTTACTATACGCTAGTGAAACTTGGCATCTTAGAGTTGATGATCTGAGACGCTTACAGGCATTCGATCATCGTTGTTTGAGAAGTATAGCACATGTTGGTTACCAACAACGAATAACTAACGTTGACATCCGTAGACGTATTTTTGTATCTGACAATATGAGCTCGTCGTTAGAAAAACAAATAAGGCTCCATCAACTTCGTTGGGTCCGTCACGTTTTGCGTATGTCCTCATTTCGATTTCCCAGTAAAGCTCTGTTCTCTCATACAGCACGAAATTGGCGTAAGAAACAAGGTGGGCAGATCTTGACATGACAGAAACAATTGAAGTCACTTACATCCAAATTGGGTAGTATAGCACCCACTCGTCTGCCGGGATGGGGTCCTCGTTCGCTTCATAGTTCTTGGTTAGAAACCCTTAGCGATATGGCAGCGAATCGAGCTCAGTGGCGATCTTGTTGCAGATGTCTAGTAGAATCATCTTTGTAACTTTCTTTTCTTAGTAGGGCAAAGTTAGCTGCGAGGTTTGGTTTGTTTATGACGTGATACAGTGAAATCCGCAAGGAAGCTGTATTGCTGATGTCGCCTTGCCCGAATGCTAACTTGGCCATAATGGTGTTGTGGAGAGGTTTAGTTTGCCTCATTTCTGTGAGTTATCCTGATAACTTTACTCATAGTAGCAAGGTATTCCTTCTCTCTCTACCCCCTCTCTCTCTCTCTCTCGTAAATCTCAATAATAATTTGTCTAAATTCACTTATATACTTTTTTCACTCCTTATGGTTATATGGCAGTGAAACATTAGTCACTTGACTTTTTTGTGGCTGGACATGATGATGATGATGATGATGATGATGATGATGATGATGATATATGTTATACGTGACCAGGGGTTTATATTATATTACACTGACGATTGCAAATTATCTCCTTAAACAATTAATAGCATTTTAGTCATTTGGATCAATAAAAGTATATGGAAGGAATACAATCGGGCTCTGTTAATGCCTTTTATGTGTCGGAAATCGCTAGTAGACGTCAGTGACATATATTTAACTTTAATTTAGGAATGGTAAAATAAATGAATATATATATATATATATATATATATATATATTTAAATAAAGTTTGCGAACTTGAGAAAAACACCAAACTCATTTCATTTATCGAGTCAAAAGCATAGCTCAGCTATCGCTATTGACGCGTAACCTCATGTTTTAATCATATATGTCGATTTTAGTTTGACAATCTTATATATTTTGCTTTGATGATCATCGTGGGAAGCTGAAATGTATTTGTATGTGCAACTAGCGGCTTTTCAGTTTCTGTGCGACCGATTTAAATTAAAAAGAATTGGTGTTTATCTCATTCCCCCGCAACTTTATTTCATTAACTACCATCGCTACTCTAGCAACCAATGCTTGCTTAATAGAATACCGATTTTTTCTAGACAGTGAACTTGATGAGTATGACTTTATTCCTCATTATGAGCAAAGCATTGTTTGGTTTAATATTTATTAGTTCGGATAAATTTGCCATAAGGTGTTGGCTTCCTTTAAATAATGTTTGTGTGCTTTTGATAAACACCAATCCAATTTTATTTAAAGAGTCCTATAACATAGCAATACTGTCATCAGTCACACGTACAAAATTAGTTTTGACTTTTCATGATCAACATCGGAGCACTCGGCAAATTGACTAGTGAGAATCGAACAGAAATTAGTAATTTAGGTATGGTAAATCAGAAATTAGGCTCTTATCCCTAAGATTCTTGCATGCTGTGTACAGTACTAGAAAGGTTGGCTGCACAGCTTTCGTTATATACGTTATAGAGTTATAAAATCATTAATTTAGACTTAGTCTTTGTCGGACAACTTACCGTCGTGCTCTGATAATGATCATCGAAAGTCGGCACAACTTTGTACGTGTCAGTTGCGGTAATTTTTTAACATTTCGTGACTGGTAAAATACAATGTGATCGAGTGTTATCCCAAGCTTCCATATTTGATTTAAAAACATTGTTATCACCCGGTCGGCGCAATCAATGGTAGTTTCAGCGTTGTATTTGTTTTAATTTAAATCACACAGAAGTCAGACTTGTAAATTAAAGTGAATGTAATACTCGAAGATGCGAGGGCTACATCTCATAAACTTCAATTAGTTTATATATACATTTAGTTTCCACCTCACCTGTCATCATTTCTTTTTGCTCCGATTTTTACCACTGAACTTTGGAATAGTTGATTGCGCGAGCGCAGAGAACAATTATTTTAATTATGTCTGCTTACTTGCAATGCTAAACAAACAGTTACATTTTGATAATGAATGTTGCGAGCTATTCCTAGTTTTAATCAACGACAGATTTATTATACTGCATGATTAGTAAAAATACAGGCTGAAATTTGTTTTTGTTTAAATAGTGTGTAATTGTGATTTAGGCAATGCACCCTACGCTCTAAATAAAACTATTTCAATACGATTGCATCTGCTGACTGTTTAAAAAATTGGCTCTATTAATATTTAATGTCAGACTCGGCGTCTCGGCCCCATCAAATATCAAATTAGTCCAAAGCTGCTTAATGTTTACACCATTCTGCTATTCGAAAGGGAATGGAAAAACGTCTGAAAATTCGCTCTTTCCATGTAAGCATGGAAGAGTTTTTTTTTTAATTTCAACGTGCGTGATAGCAATTTTTCCAACCAATTGCAGTTTGCCTAGCTGCTTTCGACACACGCGACGAGATCTGATTGGACAATACGGCATGTTTGGAAAATAGTAGCTAGCTATACCTAGTGAAGTTTTGATTTTACACGCCTTAGGGACTATTGCATTACAAAAAGTGCAGCACATGTATTATAGAATTTATTATATTTAAATATAAAAAAGCTGTTGATAATTTTTTAATTAGCTAACAATTAAACTGTTTAGTTAGTTGGTTAGGTAGGGAGGCCGTTGACTAGGCGATTTGCCTGACAGTTAGAAGGTAGGCATTTTGGTGTTGAAGCAGGTGTTTTTCTTCTAAATCATACTTAAATTTGTGCAAATTCGTATTAATTGGTGTAATGGTGATTTTATGGGCTGTGATGTTGTTAACAGACACGCTCGACCAACCTATGTCATAATCGAAGGCGATTTGTACACAAGAATCTCATTGTGCACTTTCTTGGATTTTGACGAGATTCTGGTTTGTCCTGTCTAGCCAGATCTCCCGTCTGTGGCATGCTAACAGCCACCTGATGTGTTTACCTTTTGGAATGTATTTTTGCAGCAACTCACTGTATGTTGGCGAACAGAAATCGCGAGTGTTGTTTCACTACTCAGTTAAAACGAACAGATAGACGCATGCCAAAACAAAAATTGTTTTTTCACATTATTTTCATGATCACCTATCATCTTCCTCGTTTTTTGCAGTTGATGAGAAGTAAGCGAAACTAATTTTTCCCTCGATGCTGAAGCTACTAAACGTTTCTTGAAGCAAAATTTCAGTTGATCACCATTACGAGATTGCGACAACAGTGGTTAAAATTACAGCGCGACTAAGATGCACCTGGCATAAGTTTAAAAAAATTGACGCAATCTTCTGCTAACTGCCGGAGCGTAATTTCGTGCGGTACATTTGACAGGAGAACATTATTAGGCGTCGACGTCACTTCAATAGCTAAATAAAAATAAGTGACAACTTTTGGACAATTCTGAAACTTTGTTCAGCGCGTTGGTGAACAAAACTTGAAATTCAAAACGACTTTTACCCGGGCTATCTGATTAAAGCAACTACTGAAGCCTATCAGTTAATAAGTCAGTTGTACACGCAAGTTTCTATTCGCGTCCTACTTATTTGATAACGTGTTTTATCCGCTTTTCAGTTGACGAAAGGCACAGGATTCAAATCATTGTCGAATTGATCAAGATTTATGCCCTAGTCTGAATTGGACTTTATTCAGACGAACTATAACAGTAAACCGGGAAGATAATTGTGGACGGGAGCAAGTATTACCAGTAAACTGAAAAAACACATTCATTTGTACAGTTTTTAAACAAACAGAACGATCGGAAGGAATTCTTTTACTTAATCGGAACATTAACTTTGTTATGAGTGTAAACTGTTAAATTCCACGAAGTGAATCTTATCTACTTTTCAGATATGGTGGTAGAACACACTTGAAGAGGCACTACCAAACTGAAATATTTGTGTTTAGTCTTTGTTATTTAATCCTATGCCCCAGAATCTATTGGTATTGCGTTTCCTTAAACATGCAAGTACTCTTGAAATTTTGCACGTAATCTGTAGTACATAATCATTATTTGTGTATAAAAAGTTTAAAAATTAAAAATACAGTCGCTTTGATTGACAAAACTTTAAACATATTTAAGCAAATCAGCAAATTCTGCTGGAAATGCATCCCGAAGAAAATGTGTCGTCCATATTCATTCCGAAAAAGATCACTACACTATTAAAACTAAAAATTGATTCCATTTATTCGTCAACAACTGATTGTAAAACAAGATTCACCATTACTTACATTGTCGTCAACAGTCCGCTGTGGAAACTCTTAATTTTCCATTTTAAACCTCGGAACGCACAGACTGTTTTCGACGAAGGTCTACCAGCGCATATTCCGTCTAATCACCTCAGAATTACAAGACGTACAATCTATATATTTAGTATAACTTCGTTTGTATTTGATGCAATTTGTGGTAAATCCACTATACAAAGTGCACATTCCATTACCTATACATTTATTAGGACTATTAATGCAAAACCTTTCAGTACTTCTTTTTCCATTCTGTGGTTGAGTGTCATGCTAAACGAAGCGGTTTTCACTGCCGAAATTAATATTTTAAATCTTCACTTTGGTGCAAATTATGTTTTTTATCTTTGGGTGGTCTATTGCCCAGAAAAACGAGCTCAGATTGCTCAATTTCCGTCAGTGAATAACTCACTATCCATTCAACTGACCGTATTTAAACGGATCAGAATATGGTACAGACAAGAAAGTGTGAAGCAAACTGGTGTAGATTGTACGGCATTGTATCAAAGGATGAAGTTAGTAACACTGCATACCGATTCTCATAAGAACGTTGGACTCTCAGTACAGTCTCCTGGTCAAATGATGCAAAAACTCTTAGTAATCCTTTCAAATCGCCTAAATTGTGTTACCATTACTTCGTTAGTTTGTAACAGAAACAATACGGAAAAACGGAGAAGTGAACGTGTTTTCTGCAGCGCTTTGAGAATTAGCGAAAGAATGAAAATTAATCGTTGTAAAAGTAGTAGTTTAGTCTACTCCCAGGTAGCAAAAAGTTGCTACACGATTTCCATATTTATTTTGGTGGCTCTTAATTTGTTGACATTATTTAAAATGGGGAAAACGGACAGATCAGCTAAAGACTCTGGAGTTTCTCCACAAATGCTGATGCCAAGACCAATACTAGACTCGGGCTACGCAAAGGAAATTAGATTAAAATTCAATAGCAACAATGCCAACACGCAAAGTAACGCAAACTCGTTTGCCGAGCAGCTTAATAGTGCATATTTTCACCGACGAAAGTCGTCAAAACGCAGACGACCGTTTATTGATTCCTTCAGAATAACAAATTTTGCCGAAAGCATTAATTACACTAACAAGGGTACCCTAAATAATAGGCACGACTTAAGCAAATTTGTAAGCGATAATAAAAACGACGCAATTAATGAGAGAGCCAGCAACGCTTATCAGAAAAGAAAAGTTAAAAAGGATAACACTCCTTTAACGCCAAATATTGGAATGTGGAATGTGAGTACTTTTGATCAGTCTGATGGTAAATTTGACAAGTTGACAAAAATCCAATCGAAAGACTATCACTTCACGAATGCAGCATCTCGCAGCAGTAATGTAACACAACTGCAGCGCGTGCGTCTGCTTACGAATAAGAAAACTGAAGGTGAATTGGATAGATCGAGAGGTCGCTGGCATCGATTGAGCCAGATCAATACACCGGAAGGCGTAAAAATATTCGATCACCAGTTTGTGCAGGTAGGAAATTTAGTTTTAAACGTTACATATAACATGCGTTTTTTAGGTAAAAAATTTTTATTAGCCAAATATGCTCTTGCACCACGCTGTAAACTATAGCAAATTTCAAAGAAGCATATTACGTTGGGGCAGATCGCGTACGCTAAATTGTGTCCTATCAATTTAAATAAAAGCATGTTTGCTTATTGGGATAAGCACCAATTCCATTTTATATAAGAAGTCGCTAAGCGTAGCAAATTTGTCGTAATTTGTATGAAATGACGTGTTTGACTTCCTTTTGATAAAATTCCTTGCGCAAATTGTACTTGTCTGGAAATCTTGACTTCACAATTACCATGCGATCATGAATATGACATTTTTTCAAACTCCACAGAAATTGTATAATTGGCAAAACTAGACAATTATTGATTACTAGAGTGTTTATGGCACCTCTTTCAATCAAGTTTGTGTATTGAAAAAAATGCCCATTCGATTTTATTTCAGTAGTCGCCCAACATAGCTTAAATACCGTCAGTCACGAACTGACGCGATTCGAGCTTCCACGATCATCATCAGAACAAGACGACAAGCTAATTGGCGAATTTCAAACTGAAACGCGTATGTACGGCTCTCAAAACCAGAGATTCGGCTCTCATCTAAAAATTTTTTTCGTAAAATTTACTCGATGGAAATGTTGGGGGCCCAATTTCGGTGTGGTCACGATTATGAAAATTTTAGAGATTTCATTATACTGATAAAATTGTGAAATAAAATCAGATCCAGAAATAATTTTTTTTTCATAATTGTGGATTTACGGCGGTGTGGCTAAGAGTTTAGCACAACATATTCCGAAGCATACGTGCCCAGGTTGGAACCCTATCCGCGGAAAATTCTGGACAGTACGTGAAGAGTTCCCAATAAGGATAAAACCGGTCTACGGAATGAAGTGTCTTTTCTACATTATACAATGCTAAGTTTATACTGGCAAATGTGTGTATATAATTGGAGTAGTGTTTATCTTATGATCGCAGCGTTGATTTAAATTATAAAATTATTCATTTAGATAATTTGTCAGTCTGTGTAGGTGATTATGGCATTTTGGGGCATGTGCGGTTCTTGATATAGACTGTCGATGAGGCTGACTAAAATGTTATGCAAGGGACAAATAAAATCAGTTCAGTGAGTTTCAGTAAACTGTTTTAACGAAAAAGAATAGACGAAAAAATTAACCTTTGTAGAGGCTATTGTTCTATAATCGAATGTGAACCTCGGAGACACCATGTTTGTTTCTTTCGAAGCTTTAACAAATCGACCGGGCCTGGCGAAATTTTCATGTTCCATCAGGGCTGATACAACAGATTGCTCAGCTGATCCCAATTGACTATTTCTTGATAATTCTTCGGTCATAAACATTTCTCTTTGATACTGGTATCCATGCTATGGAGAGTCAAATCTTTAATAATTTAATTGACTATGGCATTCGTAAAATTATTCTCAAGATGACGTCGCAGAAACGTCACTTTACTTATAATGCGATTTGAAACTTAGTTTTCTTGTCACAAATTAATAATAACTGCCAATTTCTGTAAATAGAGTATATGTTCCGTTGAACCAAATAATGGACAAAATTATAAAAATTGTAAGTAAAAAACAATACAATTAGATCTAAGTTCAAGACAGCCGAAAACACCAGACAGCATAGCTACAACGTCCCTGATTAAAATGCATGAAGCTGAAACCGAGTCCGAACAAAAAATTTAAAATATATAACAGATAGATACTGTTTGTGGCGGAAAAATAATATATATATATATATATATATATATATATATATATATATATATATATATATATATATATATATATATATATATATATATATATATATATATATATGAAATTATGTACATGTCTTGCGCTCCTAGTAAAAAATTATTTCAATTATGACAGAGTGTATGGAATTACTGGAGTATCAGGTGTTCAGAAATAGTTGTAATTCTCAATTTTGGTGAACTATTGGATACATTAAAATCAATCGTGTTGGTAGCATGTACCGACTTGGCAACCATAGTGGTGGGACCATATATCTTTTCGGTACTATAACATTGGTATCGGGTACTGACATAATAGCCATAGTGTTGGTATTCTTTTCAGACCCGGTATATTTATTATATAGAGTGAGTCAGCGTTGAAGTCGCTTTATCCAGACTTTATATGATGTTAGCTTCACTACTGCAGGTTTACACCTTCGTCTAGGAGATCGTACTTTCCTATTTTCCCACGTTCCTCACCAAAATATATAGTGGGTAAAGGGCGTAATGAGTCGCCAGTAAGCACGAAAAGATTAAAATGTCTGAAGTGGGCTCAAACAATGCATGTTAAAAAAATTATCATAATACTTTTTTAAACGAAGTATTTCCTTTAGTAAACCAGTGGCAATTTAACAGTCTATATTAATTATTCCTTTTTTCCAGAGGAGGTACTGTTAACAACACCATGAGTAATTTTGATCAACAAAAGAATTATGTCCGCGGCAAATTCCTGACAGTATGTGATGAATTCCCAATAAAGACGAAACCGGCCTACTAAATGAATTGTTTTCTTCCATACTATACAATGCTTAGTTTATACTGAAAAATTTATGTACCTAATGGGTCAGGTGTTTATATCAAGATCGCAACCTCGATTAAAATTAATTATTATCGCAGTCCGCGCAACCAGTTTTCGTTTAATTTATGAGGCTGCATTCTTAGCTGACTTTCATAGCATTGGGAAAGCTTTGATCTGAAGGATTGATACGAGATAAACCAATTCTGTTGCGCTATTATGCGTAATGCTCTATTTCATCAAAATCTATAAACATAACAATTTGCTGCTTTGTTTCTATCATTAAACCCACTAATTGGCAGCCATTAAGTTCAGTCGGATACTGATTCAAATATATTTATTTAATCAATAAATCGAGAAGTTTGTCAAATTTTTCAACTTCGAATTTTATAAACTCGATACATACTAAGACGAATGATAATATGTTACATTTTTAAAAATACAGTGTCTGCGTTTCTCAAGGCAAGGTGTGAAATCTAGCTGATTTTTTAACTTTGATCATGAAAGCATCTGCCTGGCTTATGGATAGCTCTGGGTCAATTGTAAGGAGTGTAAGATAATAATCATGTACAAATGAAATCACTGCATATAATGGTATATGAAAATCAAAAATATTTAAAAAAGTTTATCGAAACTTCACTCGAGATAATTTCCATGCGATGTACTAATTTTATCATAATTCAATGAGTAGAAATATAGATTTCAAGCCTGTCGTTCAGCAAATACGAACTGGTCTCACCGAAATTTATTTTATTAACTTTAAAGTATTGAAGAAGCATATTTGCAAGACTCTTGAAGACAAATACCGACGGTTGAATTCATTTTGCCAGACGATGTATTATCTTCACAGAAAAGACAAATAAAGTCAGACGATAAGCAAATAGTGACGGTAATTTCTGAGTACTAGAGCATAATTCTGACTGTCGCACGAAATTATACATTCCACGCGCCTCGAATATATTTCTGGTTGTTCTGTGAAAATACTTTTATTTAAGGAAATTGGACCAGTTCTCTATTGACATAAATTGGAACAACTGTTCGTAATTGATGAATTTAGGAGTGCGCGTAAGAATGCATGTATCTATGTATGACTGTATGCTTTCATGCAAATATACAAATGTTACTATATATGCATGTGTTTTTGTACATACCTGTGTATTTATATATGTATATCAGTTAGTATGTATGTATGTATGTAAGTAAGTATGTATGTTTATGTATGTATGTATGTATGTCAGTATGTATGTATGTATTTATGTATGTATGTATGTATGTATGTATGTATGTATGTATGTATGTATGTGTGTATGCATGTATGTATTTATGCTGTATGTATGTATGTATACTGTATGTATGTATGTATGTATGTATGTATGTATGTATGTATGTATGTATGTATGTATGTATGTATGTATGTATGTATGTATGCATGTTTGTATGTATGTATGTATGTATGTATGTATGTATGTATGTATGTATGTATGCATGTATGCATGTATGTATGTGTGTTTTGTATGCATGTATGTATGTATGTATGTATGTATGTATGTATGTATGTATGTATGTATGTATGTATGTATGTATGTATGTATGTATGTATGTATGTATGTATGTATGTATGTATGTATGTATGTGTATGTATGTATGTATGTATGTATGTATGTATGTATGTATGTATGTATGTATGTATGTGTGTATTTTTGTATGTATGTATGTATGAATGTATGTACGTATGTATGTATGTATGTATGTATGTATGTATGTATGTATGTATGTATGTATGTATGTATGTATGTATGTATGTATGTATGTATGTATGTGCGTATGTATGTATGTATGTATGTATGTATGTATGTATGTATGTATGTATGTATGTATGTATGTATGTATGTATACATGCATGTATGTTCGTCTGTATGTATGTATGTATGTATGTATGTATGTATGTATGTATGTATGTATGTATGTATGTATGTATTTATATATGCATACATGTATGTATGTATGTATGTATGTATATATGTATGCATATGCATATGTATGTGGGGATGTATATATTCGTGATTTATGTATGTATGTATGTATGTATGTATGTATATGTATGTATGTATACATGTATGAAGTATGTATGTATGCATGCATGTATGTTAGTATTTATGTGTGTATGCATGCATGTATGCACGCATGCATACATGTACGTTAGTATTTTTTATATGCATGTATGTATGTATGTATGTATGTATGTATGCATGAATGTACATATAAATTTATGTGTGTATGTTTGAATGTGTATTTGTGCATGTATTTATAAATGTCTGTATGTATGTTTAAATATGTTTTGTTTGTATATATGAATATTTATATGTATTTATGTGTATTTATACTTGTGTGAATGCATGTAGGAATGTTTGTATGTATGTATTTATTTATGTATTCGTGTATGTGTGTATGTATGTATAGGTGCTTATTTATTTATGCATTTATGCAGTCATGTATACATTTATGAATGAATGAATGAATGTATGTATGTATTTATGAATATATGTATGTATGTAGGTATGTATGTATTTAAGTATGCTTAAACTTATTTATTTAGGTATGCATATATGTATGCATGTATGTCTGTATGCCATTTTCATTACGCACAGCATTATAAAAGTCAGTATTAACTAATTTTTCACTGTCATATAACCATAACTAGAATAGCATAACAACGAGGATATTCGCAATAATGCAAAGTTTTTTAAAGAGAGTGTTTTATGAAGGTATGAATTTAATTAATATAAATATATTTAAGTAGATAACACACAGAAGTATGGCAAATGTAAAGTTTACGAAACACCATTATTGTCAAGTCAGTTTCAAAGCAAGACAATAGCTGCATTTCAGCTTTATTGTAGTTCTCCCTGTATCACGTCATGAACACTACAAAACCATGCAGTTAGCTCTTTCCAACTAAGGTAAGATAGTTTATAAGATGCTTACATTAGAAATTTGTTACAAAATCGTCAACGAGTTTGACTCGATGCCATATCGCGCAGGGTTACACACCTAGAAATATGATTCGCACGTGAACCCCATCTTGGTAGACGAATTGGACATATACTACGTAATTTGGATGTAGTTGACTTTATCTGTTTCTGCTATGTATAAATCTGCCCACCTGGCTTCTTACGTCAATCAAACGCTGCGTGAGAATATAGTGCTCTACTAGGCAATCAGATTTAGGGAATATGCAAAATGTGGCCGAGCCAATGCAGTTTAGGGAGCCTTATTTGCTTTTCTAATGGGGAACGCTTTTTGGCTGATCAACAAATATGTCTAAAGATGTTCGCGGTGGTAATCTGTTATTGGTAACCTACAAGTTTTATGCTTCCAAAGCAATGGTTATCGAATTTCTGTAAACGTTTAAAATCATCAACATTAAGGTGCCGTGTCTCACCAACGAATAATAAATCTCGGCTTACGGGTGCATTATAAACACGACCTTTAAGGCAGAATAAAATAAACGCGTTTCGCTATATACGGCGGAGGTTCAAGAAGGCTACTCTAGCTTTCGCGACTCTCAAACTCACTTTGACAGACATATTGCCTAAATAATTGATCGAGGTGCCAATGTATGTAGAAATGTCAACTAACTCTAGATCATCACCTTGCAGTCGCAAAGTCGGATTAAGTGTTCGGTGATCGTGTAAAAATATATCTTACATTCAGTGGTTACAAATTCCATACGGGTAGACGAAGAAAGGACTACTAACCTATTCAAGATGGCCAGAGACAAATCTCGATTTTCGAATAATAGTACGATATCCTACGCATATTCAACATTAACTAGTCTACCGTTCTGGAGCACTTTAGCACGTGCGTGCTTAACCTATGAAAAAGTGTTGTTCATAATAAGATCTATTACATAATCAAAGAAAAAATAAGGATAGTGGGCATGATTGACGAACACCACAGCTGTTAGTAAAATTGTGTGCTAATTCGTTGTAGACCTTGACACAGCCAGCAGAATGTTTTAGAAAGCGCGTTTAATGTTTACAAATTTGGAGGGCACACCACTTTCCGAGAAAACATTTATTGAAAATTTCGATTCCTAGAATTAAATGAACCCTTGAAGTCTAGAAAGACGGCTATTGTGGAATGGCGATATGTATGTCACTGTTAAAGAGACTGAATTATGGTAATAAGTAGACACCATTCGCGCAATCATTGATAGTTTAATAGTAATAATTAGTAACTATAAAACCTCGTTCTGACGAGAATCCGGCCTGCTGTTCTCAAGTGATTCACCAGAATTGCTGAGATTCCCTAAGAGAATCGAAGAAAATAACCTAGATACGACTACAAGTAAGCTTATACCACAATGGTTATAACAAGGATTAACATTAATTCTTTTGGAGATAGGAATGATTTTCTACTAATTCAAAGCAAGGATTTCGGTTTCCTCACTCCATATAGTACGAAAAATTTTAGAAAACACCAGATATTATATCACCACCATCCTTAAATAAGCTCGCCATCAAATCATTGGGGCGTGCAGATTTGCGGTGTTTAAGAGATTGGATTGCATTCCGTATTCCTAACTCTGTTGGTTGTTCTACACTATAAACAAAGGAATAATTTTGAAGATCGAGACCCACACAAGTTTCCCAGAAAATTGATTTTTGAAATGTTCAGTTCACCTTTAAAGTAGACTTATTTTATCGGTTATTAGATGGTTGGTACTATCATTTATAAGTTCGCTAACATTTAATCATTTTGGAACTGTTGTACAGATATGTTGGAACAATCGGCAGATTTTAACTGAAGCGAATGCTTTATCCATTTCGTCTGTCCTTTAGCGCTTAAATCGACGCCTTTCAACTCCACAAGTATTACTACAAACCGCGTCAGCTGGAATTTGGCGCCTATATTCGAGTATCTCCATAGATTTTACAGAGACTCAATGATTATTTCTACCGTAACCTACAATGCCACATACAGTGAAACCTGCAAGGGCATAATCGAACTTATTTGTGTCCAAAGTAAACTTGAATAAGTGCAGGATACGGGTTGACATAACTGTTCTAATAAGATTGACAGTCCTGGATGCAACCACGCCATCTATATATAATTGCTACATGATCTATTTGAGTCCAGCATTTTTCGGGGGCTGGAGGACGCCATGAAGAGCAACGTCTTACAATACGTATGAAGTTTGTGCTACATAAGTATAATCTATGTTCTGCGCAACTATCCAGCAGCCGTTCAACATTATCGTTGCGTATCGAGCTTAAAATGTCTCTTCCACCTAAATGAAATTCTGAATTACTCATGAGGATTCGTGTCACCCATAACCAAGACTATAATTGAACTTAGTGTAGTCCACTTTGTGGCGTCTAGATTGAAGTAAGAACCACCGTTTCTGTCGTCTGTGCTGCAATCACTTGGAACAGATGCAGACAAAACGAAAAGGTGACGTTGGGTGAGGCTTCTGACATTGATTTTTCTAGACGTATTTAAGCGTGCTGCACAAAGTTGGCCATTTTTAAGGGCTCTAGTCAGCTAAACTAGCTATATCTCATGTACCGAGGATAATACCGAAGTTCCGTTTACAGGCTTTAGGAAACGCCGTTGAACCAGATGATCCAAGCCAATGATGCATAGATAAGAACGGTGCACTCAGTTCTGCAATATTCGTAGGATCTGGTTTGAGATACGCAACATTTATTGATTACAATTATATCCAACGTACGTGAAAAAGTTTGTTATTGCCCAATTTTTTAATGTACGCATATTAAATGCGTCGACATTAAAACCTAACCTAGGTTTAATGAATGATAGTTTAGTTGATGTATTTTAGATATTTGGCAATCGGATGTGCTGCTCAGTGATATGATCAACACCCGCCATATTTATAGCACCTAAAAGAGCACCATCTTTTAGATTGAGTAGAAGAAAGTGAAGGAAAAAAGGCAGAATCGGAAATGGAAGTGCCAACAGTAGCCTAATTTCGCTTAACCAACATGCACGAATTAGCAGATAAGACGACCGTTTATATCCTTCGCAACGGCCGTGCAGCGTAGATTCATTATAATTAGTACTTTTCATAGTTACATGCACGCTGTAAATGAACACAAGGTCGCTCAATCCTAGCGGCAATGATTTGTATTCTGACTTTTCCTTCGCTAAGAGCATCTGCCAAACAAGGCTGATGAGTAACCTCCACCCAGATGGCTGTCGCCAAGTATTCTTCCATCAGCCAAAACCTGCCCATCGTGTCCAGCTACTTGCCCATATTCTGATGCTACCTATTTAAAATCAAGTGTTAATGCGTAATTAGACCAAACTCAAAGCTTCAAATAAAAACGAGATGGTGACTGTGTCCATCCTGAGCAAGCAAATTTCATACTTCCTTTCCGGAAATTTATATGATTACGAGCCATGTATGTTTGTTTTTATGCATGTATGTATGTTTTTTATGTATGTATTAGACACTATGTAATACTTAGTTTATACTGAAAAATGTATGTAAGTGATGAATCATGTTTTTATATCAAGATCGCGACCTTGATTAAAATAATTATTACCGCCCACGAAACCAATGTTCGTTTAATTCTATAAATGTTCATTTCAATACCACTTCCCCATGTAACGTGTTGTCTGTTCGGATTGTTATTGGGAACTTCAGGTCTAAATGGATGCCATATAGGTTTCATCTAAAGGAAAGTCTAACCAAAAATATTATTTAGTATAACGGTAAAGAATCGGTTATTTGTTATTATATAATTGAAAATTGTGTGTAGTGTGCGGCAAGGTGGCTCAGTTGTTAGAACATCGGATTTAAAAAAAAGTAGACGTACGAGCACCGCCCGCGGAAAATCCTGGACAATACGTGATGAAATTCCTATAAGGACGAAACCGGTCTACCGGATAAATTGCTTCTTCTATACTATACAATTCGTAGTTTATTCTGACAAATTTATGCACATAAAATGGTCAGGTGTGTGTATCAGGCTGGCAACCTTGATTAAACTGATTATACTACAATGGTCACATTTCTAATTATAAACAAATGTATATGCACCAATTTCTTTAAATTTTAAATGTCTAGTAAAATTTAAATTTGATTGTTTCAAACAATCTTAAAATACAATGGTTTGTCTGTTCTGATCTATTTTGTGTGAGCTATTGGAAACTCACTTCATGCAACTACATTTTGATATTTCGATACATAATTTCATTAACCTGCTTCAGAGCTTAGCAAGTTATACGAATGAAAATTTAAAAGAACCAAAATTAAATGTTTACTAATTGAATCAAACCATTTCTTTCAGGTTGAAATATTAGTATTTCTCTAGGTTTGTTACTAGTTTACTCTAGAATTTCTATTAAGGAAATAATAATTATTGTATTGACTAAAAAATGGAATATAAACATATTTCATTACAACAAAAATTATAAAATTTATCATATTTCCTATGTGTTTATTTATTCAGTTCGCAGTTCCGACTGAAAGAAACTAGTTTTCATAGTAATGGATATTTTTGGTTTTATCTTTATTGAAAAATTTGCGCAGATACTTGGATTTTCACATTTGAATAGTGCTAAGTTTCAACTTGGCACCTTTCTTATAAAAAGAGAGTAAACAGTAATATATAACACTTTAATTTAATGACTGCATAGGTTGCACTATTCTGCCGCAAAATCCAACTACGTTTCAGTTATAAACTAAGCTTACGTTTTTTGTATATCATTTTTTTATACTTAAAGTTCTTACTAGTTTGCTTCAATCTTTAATTATAGAACAGACACTACACTACCTGTAATAGTACCAATGATTTAAAGATTTTAACAATTAAAGAATCAATGACTGCGTTTGTGGTGATTAAAATTGTTAGAATAAATTTTGCGGGCTTCATATATTCATTAATCTCATTATATGAAGATTTTTCTTTTTAAATCAAGCATTGTATACATAGTAGCAAAGACAATTCATCCTGTAGACCAGTTTTGCCCATATTTGGAACTCTTCAAGCAATGCCCAGAATTTTGCCGCGAACTTGGTCTGAACCGCGAAATAATTGCTTCTGAGTATGCGAATCAAGCTATTGTGCCACTCTGCCTTCCTCTACAAAAAAATTCAGTTATATACTAACTTCATGTTCTTTACTTTCCTTTCATTCATTTGGAGTTAAAAAGTATGCAATCTTTCAGAATGCAATCTTTTATAATGTTTTGCATTATCATTCAGATCTGCAAAGATAAGAAGACATTTTTTCGGATACAAGAAGAATTTAATTTCAATTATCTCATCATTATCTTCTTTTATGGATTTTTGCCTCTGAAGGTTACAAAGTGTGAAATAGCGAAAAATTGGCTAAAGGTAATAAATAAAATTAAATCATAATTTATTCCGATATAATTGATAAGGACGTTGCGCTGAAACTCAGACTGTTCAAACC
This sequence comes from Eudiplozoon nipponicum, assembly GCA_029291075.1. NCBI lineage: Eukaryota > Metazoa > Platyhelminthes > Monogenea > Mazocraeidea > Diplozoidae > Eudiplozoon > Eudiplozoon nipponicum. The sequence continues at coordinate 26,653 of JAQBSW010002695.1, read as the reverse complement.
ATTTACACGAGCAAATCATGGGCTATCATAACATAAAAATGCCCTATTAGACCAATTTTATTAATGATCATTTCCCCTTTCTATGCAATGAATAACCATTTAGTTGTTATTTTTGAAAAATTGCACGAAACACCAGAAAATTACTCGTTTTCTGATTTATTTAAATTTTGTAACAGAATATAAAATAATAATAATAATATAAAATAACATTGGTTTCGCGGGTGGTGATAAAATTTACTATAATAAAGGTTGCAAACTTGATATAAACATCTGATCCATTAAGTACTTACAATTTGTCAGTATTAACATAGAAGTGTACAGTGTAGAAAAGGCAATTCATTCAGTAGATCGGTTTCGTCCTTATTGGGAACTCATCACGTACTGGCGATAATTTCCCGCGGACAGGGCTTGAACATTGGCAAGTCTGCTTCGGAATCTGGTGCTCTAACCAATGAGCCATCCTGCCGAAGAATATAAAATATAAATGCGGAAAATTAGATTACGTTGAAATCTGTGGCGACGTCTTTGATAGAAAATATTCCGGTAGAGAAAACTGAATTTGTTTTCAAGGCAAAGGCCTTAATCAAACTTCTATCAAAGCTAAATACAATACAATTATACATTAATTGATTGCGCGGGTGGTGGAAACAAATTTTTAAATCAAGTTTTCGAGCTTGAAGTAAACACCAATCCAATTTTATTTCACCAGGTTTTGAACAACATAGCGAAACTACTGTCAGTTGCATGCACTGCCGCGTTTCGACCTTCCATGATTATCACCAGAGTACAAAGCGAGGATTGATCCGCATTGCATATATATGGAAAGCAAATTTAGATATGCGGCTCTCACCTCTTATAGTCTTGCAAACTTGATTTAAAGAATTTGTTACCACCACCCACGCAATCAATTAATGTTTAATTGTATTGTCCATATATGTGTGTGGCGATAGCTACAAACAGTTTATGTTTGGGAATGCATAGAAATTGTGCAGCTGACATTTCCAGTCAAGTGCAATGTATGCAAGGCTATAAGATATGAGAGCCGCATATCTAATTTTTCTTTCCATATATATACAATGCGGATCCATCCTCACTAGTTAGTTTGTCGTCGTATTCTGATGATGATCATGAAAGTTCGACACGCGTCAGTGCTTTCGACTGATAGGTAGTTTTGCTATGTTGTTCGAAGACTGGCTATATAAAATGGGATTTGTTTTTATTTCCAGCTCGCAAACTTGATTTAAAGAATTTGATATCAAAGCTCACGGGATATACTCGACGCAGTATTATTTTGTTAAGCAAGAAAATTTCACTAAGAAAGAATCTCGCATTCCACTATTTTTCAAATGATAAGCAAGAAAATTGTACACACGGTTTTATGGAAACAGCCCCAAATTAGTGAATTTTGTGGCAATTGTGATTTCTCTATCCATAGTATTTGCGAAGATATTCTTAGGCCATTTTGAGTACACATCAGTGAAAGAAGATGGCAGTAAATATTGCCGATATATATGTTAGGGTGACAATATTTTCCTGTCTTGCAAACATGTAACAATTACGCACACTGCTTAAAAATATCAATAAAGTGCATAAAATAATTAGTTTCGACGTCAAAACGAGAGAAAGATGGATGCCTATTTTTCTTGGATTTTCTACCAAATAATATATGAATGGTAAATTTAAAAGAACATTTAATTATAAACTAGCTTATTATGCATAATATTTAAAATTTAAAATAAATTATCAACTACGCGCAGATGGTTTTAGAGAATGAACAAACTGGTTAGCCAAATTGAAGGATATGAATAAAATTCTGGAGCAAAATATAGCTATCCTAGACGACTGATTTAGTCAATTATTAACCATTAAATTCGAAGGTACAGAGAAAAAAAACAATGTTGTTAAATATTCCATTTAAGTAGTATGCCGTTTCCCAATAAAAAAAGGTATAAAAACATTTTTTATTGTCATAATTAATGCAACTAAACTACGCACGTTGTGTAATTAATCTCATTTGTTTGTGTCAGATATTCAAGTTAAACATCCGTCAATGTCTGTCTCAAATATTATTTAGTAATATGCATGAACAAGATTTCGATCAATGAACAATTAATAACTAGAGGGAAAGAATATTCTAATTTAAACACCAGTGTCAAATCGAACTGTGCATGAATTTCTGCAATTGCGCATCATATTATTGAATCCTCGCCCGTACATTTTTCTGATAGTGTAGACAATTTTAACCGTCTGTCATAGCCGAAACAAGTTAGCAGTTCATGCGGCGCTGTGGATAGACAGGTTTCGGACAGAATTAAGTAAGCAGAAAAGCATGTTCTGGCACTAAGCCTGAACCAGTAGGTAAGCACATAAATTATTTGACGGGCCCCTATTTAACACACTCTCCACGTTTGTTTTTGTTTTTCTTTTCGAAAGTATATTTATTTGTTGCTTATCCAGGAGGAAAATGAACAGAAATGTTTATTCTATTCGGTAAAATTACCCTTTTTCTATCTACATGGGAAACTTTCTTTGAATATATATATATATATATATATATATATATATATATATATATATATATATATATATATATATATATATATATATATATATATATATATATATGATCGTTAAAAAGTCATCTAAGTTCCTATTTGAGGACACTGAATAGATCGATTAAATTCAGTTAGATATGTGTTATAAATTTCCTAAATGGTTCATTTGACGAAATCTGCTTGTTTAAAGCGTAAATCGTGTTCCATTTTTGAATTTATGCGATGTTTTTCTATTGTTTTGATTGATTACTTTGTCACAGTTATTTTCTAGATGCAGTGTTTGCAGTTGCTGTTAACTGATGTAACTAAACAATCACGTTTGTAAATAGGCAATAATTTTTTACACAGTACGTAATGTTTTCTATTCAAGTGAAGCTTACAGTCATCTAATAAACTAAAATATATTCTACCCTTCCTATTTTTAAATAAAAAATAATGCCTTCCGTTACAAGAACCATTTCTTTTAGACACACACGTACACACACACACACACACACATATATATATATATATATATATATATATATATATATATATATATCGAAATGCAAAATAAACAAAATTATTGTGAAGAGAGTGAAATAGTGAAACGACCAATGGTTTTTCGTGTGCATCACCTCCAAATCAGGCTCAATGACCAAACACTCGATTTCTGCTAGCATAAATCAGGCTGCAGTTCGTTTATCCGAAATTCATATTTTGCAAACACATTATTGTTAGTACATTTAGCAATTATCTTAAAGGACGCAAATGCAAAAGTTTATTTACCATTTTATTTGACACAAGCGCTTAAATTGCCATGTTGTTAAGTTTTGATCGTCTATGTCAAATCAGATTGAGAATAAACATCTGCGGTTGCGCAACATATCGTTGAATCATTGTTAATAAGTTCTTTATATGTGGCCTTAATGATATTTTATTAGATTCAATAGCATAAATGAGTTAGCAATATATGAAGCTGTGTGGGTAAATAAACTGAAACTCGATTGATGCAGGAGGAAAAAGCATTTTTGTTTATTGAACCCAATCAGAAAGTGTTGCACGCGCGCGATTAGACGTTCTCTTATTTCAAACAATCTCCACGTTCTAATTTTCTTTTTTGTTTTGCCTATCAACATACACACACACACACACACACACATATATATATATATATATATATATATATATATATATATATATATATATTCATTCTAAATACTTTAAAGAAAATGAGAAGAAAAGTGTTTTGTATCCAGTTAAATTTATTTTTTATTTTAGAACGTAGGAGGGTACTATCAATTTTATTTTGGCTGGCATTTGAAAATAAGCTAAATTGCCTTGTTGAATTCAACAAATAGTGAAATATTGTATAAATGCCGCCAGTTTCCGCTTTCCTCCCATTTTGATCATATAAGGTCATCCTCATTGTAAAATGGCAAAATTGTTGATGGAAATAAAATTATAAATAATATATAAACAATAATGTAATGCCAGTTCATGTAATAGGCTTTAGTTTTACCATGTTACGCAAGCAGCCAAATGATATATCGTATTATTATTATTATTATCGTTGTTTTAGACGGCACTACGAAATTTAATAATAAAGTAAGTGACGCCGAACAGTAAGGGAACCGCATTTCAGCTTTATTAATCGTCGACAAAAGCCGATGTTGCGAGTTTACATCAATGAGTCGGATATACAAATTTCTTTAAATTAATTGGAAGCGAGTTTGTGGTAAACGCATACCTAATTACATTTAAATGTTGTATTACTTTGCAAAAATGCCGTCAGTTTCACTCTTCAACGCGTTTCAATCTCTAGTCATTCTTAGAGTACGATGCGAATCTGACAGATGGTGGCCAAACTGTCATTAATATACAAAAAAGTAAGTAATGCCAGTTCATGCAATTGACGTTTATTTTCCCCGTTATAGAAGCGGCCAAAGAATATATAGTTATTGTTATTCTAAGCTTAACCTTTAAATTTAAATGAATAACCAGGTGTAAGCCAGGGAAACTGCAGTTCGTTGCGAGTATTGATTTGTTTCGACAGTCATCATCAACACAAAGTAATATAAATATGGCTTCAGCGATCGTCAAGTCAGACTAAAAGCGTTGATCAATTTTTCATTGATCTTAAGTCGCTACTGTAATTTTAAAAGTGTTACCAGCTTGAGTACGAATCAGAGTTTCCCAATAGAATCTGGAACTGCCTCATTAAGTCTACCTTTGCATAACAATTTGCTTTATTTTCTAAATAATAAGAAGTTCGTTATAACTTGCACGAGTTCATTGTCTTTCAAAATAATATTAGTTTATACCTGGTTCCATATTAACAAAGACGGGATGTTGAGGCAGTCAAGTAATCTATTTTCAAAATTTACACATTAAAATATTATAATCAAGGTTGCCATCTTGATATAAGCATCTGACCCATTAATTACTTATATATGTTATTATAAACTGAGTATTTTATAGTGTTGAAAAGGCAATTAATCCAGTAGACCGGTTTCGTCCGTATTGGCAACTCATCATATGCTGGCCAGAATTTGTCTCTCCAGGTCCGAGCCCTGTCCGCGGCTAATTCTGGCCAGTTCATGATGAGTTCCCAATAGGGACGAAACTGGTCTACTGGATGAATTGCCTTTTCGACACTATAAAATTCTTTGTTTATAATAACATACATAAGTAATTAATGGGTCAGGTGCATATATCAAGATCGTAACCTTGATTATAATAATTGTTATCACCGCCCGCACAACCAGTGTTTGCTTAATTATATAAATGTTCATTTCATTATCACTTCCTCTTGTGGTGTGGTGTCTGGTCAGTAGTGACAGATGGTGGATGGCTAGTTGGAACTTTGGGTCTAAATTTATGCCATATGAGCTCCACCTAAAAGAAAAATAGACAACCAAGTTAAATTTGTTAGTATATAACTGAAAATTGTGTGAAGTGTAATGTGCGGCAGGGTGGCTCAGTGGTTAGACCACCAGATTCCTCAACAGACGTGCCCAAGTCCGAGCACTGTCCGCAGCAAATTCTGGCCAGTAAATGATGAGTTCCCAATAGGGACGAAACCGGTCTACTGAATGAATTGCGTTTTCTCCACTGTAATATTCTTAGTTTATACTGACATTTGTAAGTAATTAATGAGTCAGGTGCTTATATCAATATCGCAACCTTGATTATAGTAATTGTATCACCGCCCGCGCAACCAATGTTCGTTTAATTACACGATAAATGGCTTTCATGGGATCAATCAAAGTGTGGTGTCTATCATAATACTTAGAAAGACCGCCCTGTCTATTCATTCTTGCCTGCAGTGTTTTTATCGCAATGCCTATGTAGTTAAGACCAAGTTATTAAGATTTTCGATTACTATATTTATAACTAAGCTTAATTAATACGGATTTTAAGACAAAAATGTATTATCGAATTATTAGCTGTTTTACACCAGGCAGCTAGATTGAGAAACTTATCGAAAGTTTTTCCAGAGCTTATTTTACTGTTAGCGACCATCTACTAATCTAGCTTATAATTTACAATTTTTAGTTAAACTTTCTTGAGAAACTATGCTTTTATTTTATAAGAAAGATATATAAACTTAATTTTAAATGAATTTAGCTGAGTTGTTATACCTGATTCCATTACGTCATTTAATAGATTGCTACCCAAGATTTACCAGATCTGCTAAATGACATTTAAACGGTGTTTATCTCGAATACGCTACTTTGATTTAATTAATTGGTATCAACACTCGCTCAGTCATTGTTTTCCAGTTTTAAAACTTATATACATGTGACAAAAGCTTTAAAAGGTTGTGGTCATGACAGCATGGAAGCTGTAAAGCCGGCAATTGCAGATGCTAGACCTTTTAGAGTGAAAGCCACTGATCCGCATTTTCTTCCCTTGCATTGCGATTTGACACTCATTTGTCTGAGTGCCGAGGGGCTATCGCAGAGATCCGATTGATCTCCATTGCCAAGTACGTATCCATTAGGCCGGGTGCGGATTCGTCCCTTTCTTCCGAAGGCTTCAAAATCATTCGTAATAACCACAGGAAATGAGGTCCGATCTAATCTTCGTTGACTGGCAATGATTCGGTACGTTCTTTCCGTACCATCCCCAGGCCTCTAATCACACATACTCGGTAAAATTCTCACAATAGCAGATTTAAGCAAATGTGGTAAAAGAATTTTAAACAAAAAATTGATTTGGCTACTCAAATTAATAATGTACCATTTTTAATTCAGTTTTTATTAGAAACGTTTGCATACATTCAAAGAATTCTATTAAAACTAACTTTAAACTAAAGTCCACCGAATTTGGATTTTGTTCTAAATTAAAGAATTTAATGAAATATTGTCAATTTTGGAAATATATTCCCTTGTATTTAGAGATTGAAAAAAGTTTATTTATCTTGCCTTAGAACTGCCAGTGTTAGAACAATAAAACAGTCAATGATAGCGCGGCTAGTGTTATTACCTCTTTAAATCAAGTTTGCAAGCTTGACGTTAACACCAATCCCATTGTATTTAACCAGTCATCGAATAACTACCGTCATATATACGTACTGACATATTTCGACGTTCCATGATCACCATCAGAGTACGACGGAAAACTGACTAGCGAGGATCAAACAGCATTGAATATATATGGAAAGTTGAAACGCGTCAGTACATTTAGCTAACGAGAGTTTCACTATTTTGTTCGACGACTGGTTAAATACAATGGGATTGGTGTTTACTTGAAGTTCACAAACTGGATTTAAATATGTGCTAGAACAGTGTGAGTTGTTGTCTGTTTCGTATGCCAGTTCTTTTTAAAAATATGTTTCAGTTTATCTTCGACAAAAACATCTATAGACAAAAGGTTTAAAAAATTCTAAAATTAAAATTATTTATCCTGTATTAGAATATGCAGAAAAAATAAATTTATATATATTCATGCGTGAGAAATCTGCTTGAAAAGAGTTGTACATAAAATGATTAAACTAAAGAAATTCAAAAATGACTTTTGCTTAAATAACCTACATTTCAACATATGATACTTTCTGATGAAGCTAAAGTTTATCTGCGTTGAACCATTGTATTCTGCAGCAAATTGACATTTTTTCTTAGTTAATATGCCTGTCGAATGCAGTACACTTGATTGCTGGTTATACAAATAGTTTATACCGATTTGAGACTAGTGCTGCTAATTATTCAATTTGTGGGAAGAGAGGGATTATGACGAATTTCTTATTTAAAACTAAGCAATTGGTAAACTCGTCGCAGTTTTGCATAATTTTGAATTCTATGAAATTGATAAATAATTTAAAAAAAATCAAGTTTGCGAGCTTGAATTAAACACCAATCCCATTGTATTTAACCAGTCGTCGAACAACATAGCAAAACTACCGCCAGCCGCAACGCACCGACGCGTTTCGACCTTCCTTGATCAAGATCAGAGTACGACGGCAAACTGACTATCGAGGATCAAACCGCATTGAATATATATGGAAATCAAATTTAGATATGCGGCTCTCACCTCTAGCAGTCTCGCATACATTGAACTTGACTGGAAATGTCGGCTGCACAATTTCTATGCAGTCACGAACATAAACTGTTTGTAGCTTTCGCCACATATACATATATAGGCAATACAATTTAACAATAATTGTTTGCGCGGGTGGTGCTAACAATTCTTTAAATCAAGTTTGCGAGCTTGAAGTAAACACCAATCCCATTGTATTTAACCAGTCGTCGAACAACATAACAAAACTACCGCCAGCCGCAACGCACTGACGCGTTTCGACCTTCCATGATCATCATCAGAGTACGACGGCAAACTGACTATCGAGGATCAAACCGCATTGAATATATATGGAAATCAAATTTAGATATGCGGTTCTCACCTCTAGCAGTCTCGCATACATTGAACTTGACTGGAAATGTCGGCTGCACAATTTCTATGTAGTCACGAACATTAACTGTTTGCAGCTTTCGCCACATATACATATATAGGCAATACAATTTAACAATAATTGTTTGCGCGGGTGGTGGTAACAATTCTTTAAATCAAGTTTGCGAGCTTGAAGTAAACACCAATCCCATTGTATTTAACCAGTCGTCGAACAACATAACAAAACTAGGGAATTAAAGCTTTATTGTTAAACAGATTTATACAAAACTGAATTAATAATATTTTGTGCCAGATCTTCACCCGACTGAGATATTTAATAAATTTGAATCAAATGCACCCATTGTAGAACAATGAACAGTTAGTGCAAAGCGGTCTTGCAGACACTCATACTCACGCACATGCAAATAATTAATCTGATTAAATTCGATGCAGGTAAATATTATCTCTGTTTATATAACTTCAGATAGAGAATGTTGCCGATGACTGCTTCTACAATAAGAGTATCCTTCTTACAAATTTATTTGAAAAAAACACTGAAATCGGCAAGGATTTTAGGGGTTTTTTTTATAAATAACGAGTTCGACCTCCGTGGAAAAGTTCTGACTGTTTACAACAGTTTGCAATTATCACCGCTAGCCAATTTTAAAACTTCGCCGATGTAACCAAACGCGAGTATATATATATATATATATATATATATATATATATATAAGAATCACACTCTAAACCAAGGGGTTTTCTGATGATTTGCGAAGGACGAACAGGCGTATTGTGGATCAATCTGTTGCAACATTCTTTTTAGGCACTAAAAAACAAAATGAACGTGCACACGCGTTAAATGTAAACATGTGAATCTATCTGCGCATTTGGTTTTTTATACATGAGCGTTTCACGCTTCTTGTGCGCTGTTGTACAATATTGTCATTTTAACAAAACTGGTCGCATTCGCTTTTCTAAATTTACTTTATAATGTTCCTGCTATTGCAGTAGAGTTCAGATCTGGTGAAAAAATAGTCTATTTGTTCTATTGATGCTTTTTGAAACTAACAGCCCACACATTTGGTGTGAAGTCATGCAAATTTTCAATTCTGGCCAATTAATTAATCTCTAGGTGTGCTTTCAAGCATTCTCTCGTATGTTCGTCTGACAAATTGGATAATCTCTGTTCCAATCTGTCAGGAGAAATGGTGCTTCTCGATATATTATTGCTGCTGTATCTACAAACGCTTAACTTATTAATTTTAATCAAGGTTGCGATCTTGATATTAACACCTGGCACATTATGTCAATACATTTGTCATTATAAATTGAGTATTATATAGTGTGGAAAAGGAAATTAATCCAGTAGACCGGTTTCGTCTTTATTTGGAACTCATCACGTACTGTCCAGAATTTGCCGTGGACAGAGCTCGAACCTGGGCACGTCTGCTTCGGAATCTGATGCTTTAACCACTGAGTTATGCTGCCGCACACCACACAATTTCCAGAAATATACTAACGAATATTTCTTTGTTAGTCTTTCCTTTATATACAGCCTGTACAGCGTCCCTTTAGCCCTAAAGTTGCAACTAACCCTCCCCAATCTGTCATTATAGAACTTATTATATAATAATAAGTTTTTTTTGAAGCTGTAATTTGACCATTCGCTTTAAGAAGCATTCAATTTTATCTACGTAAACTATGATGAAATTTACACCATGGATGTTAGCTTTGGAGAGGCGACCTAGTCATCTTCTCATTGCCTTCCCGTGTAGACCTTCTCTTAATGACAGATTTAGCCAGCTTGTTTAAAGCCTGCCTTCTGCTAGACCCATTCTTCAGGAAATTTAAGTTTAATTAAGATTCTATTGAATTATGAAACTATATTAGATAATATTTTGTAAAAAGACAACGTTCCGATTCAATTGGAAACGTTTTTATAATGAAATTAGGAAGAAAAACAATTTTTATAGCATTCCTCAAGAAAAAAATCAGTGCCACAATTGTACACTTAATGTTGTTTGGGAAAATTTATGAATTGCGCTGACTTTATAATCTAAAATTTCAATTTTAAAATTTTGAAAACGATTTTAGTTTTTTTTTAACGAAATCTGTATACATTTGATGGTAAGTTTTTGAGTAGGGTACGGAATTTTTGTTCAAAAAGGTCGTACTATAAAGTAATTGCCTGTTTAAATTACAAGTGCCTTCACCGTCCCAATATAGAACATTACAAATAATATAATATTTCATTAAAATAAAAAAATTATAAAATCGTGTTCCGTATATTAGCATTTTAGTAATTAATTATGACAAATATTAACATTTCCTAAGCGTTGGAGTACATAATCTGAAAACGTCACCTAATTAACCAAGTATATATTAGGTGTTGCGAACCTAGTAACAAATTAGTTCAGTTGTGACCAGAAAGATAAACCAAACACAGCATGAAGAGAAATTATATCATGCACATTCGTTTCGTGCTTACTGGCGACTCATCAGTAGGAGCCGGTATTACGCCCTTTAACCACTATATATTTGGGTGAAGAATGTGGAATAATAGGACGGTACAATCTCCTAGACGAATGTGTAAACCTGCAATAGTGAAGCTAACATCATATAAAGTCTACGACAATGCGACTTCAACGCTAACTCGCACTATATAATATATATACCGAGTCTGTAAAGGATACTAACACTATGGCTATTGTGTTAGTAACCGATACCAACATTATTGTACCAAAAAGGTACATGGTACTAACACTATAGTTTCCAAAGTGGTACATGGTACCAACCTGATGGATTTCAATTTATGCTATTGTTCACCGAAATTGAGAATTACAGCAATTACTGAACAGCTGTTACTCCAGTAAATCCATACATTCTGGCCTTGATCGATATAAGTTATCACATTTCGCGGTAAGCACAACATCATTCAATTCAATATTTAACTGTTAAATACTGTTTGTTGCGGAGATCTAATATATATTCAAGTATGTATTAGGTGTTGCGAACCCACTAACAAATTAGTTCAGTTGTGACCAGAAGGTTAAATCAAACACAACAGGAACGGAAAGTATAATCTCGTGCACATTCGTTTCGTTCGAACTGGCGACTGGAGAAACAGGTGTTCAGAAATCGTTGTAATTCTCAGTTTCGCTGAAGCATAGCATAAATTGAAATCCATCATGTTGGTACACATGTACCGACTTGGAAACCATAGTGTTAGTACCATGTATCTTTTTGGTACAATAATGTTGCTATCGGTTACTAACACAATAGCCATAATGTTAGTATCCTTTACAGACTCGATATATATATTATATTGTGTGAGTTAGCGTTGAAGTCTCATTGTCGTAGTCTTTTTACGATGTTAGCTTTCTATTGCAGGTTTACACATTCGTCTAGGAGATTGTACCGTCCTATTATCCCACATTCTTGACCAAAATATATAGTGGTTAAAGGGCGTAATACCGGCTCCTACTGATGAGTCGCCAGTAAGCACGAAACGAATGTGCGTGAGATTATACTTTCCGTTCATGCTGCCTTTGGTTTATCCTTCTGGTCACAACTGAACTAATTTGTTACTAGGTTCGCAACATCTAATACATACTTGCATATATATTAGTTCTCCGCAACAAACAGTATTTAACTGTTATGTATTGAATTGAATGATGTCATGCTTAGCGCGAAATGTGATAACTGATATCGATCAAGGCCAGAGTGTATGGATTTACTAAAGGAACAGGTGTTCAGAAGTAGTTGTAATTCTCAATTTCGGTGAACTATAGCATAAATTGAAATCCATCAGGTTGGTACCATGTACCGACTTGGAAACCATAACGTTAGTACCATGTACCTTTTTGGTACAAAAATGTTGGTATCGGTTACTAACACAATAGCCCTAGTGTCAATATCGTTTAAAGACAAGGTATATATATTATATACATATATATATATATTATATATATATATATATATATATTATATATATATATATATATATATATATATATATATATATATTATATATATATATATATAATATATATAAGCTTGAAGTCGCATTGTCGTAGACTTTATATGATGTTAGCTTCACTATTGCAGGTTTACACATTCGTCTAGGAGATTGTACCGTCCTATTATACCACATTCTACGACCAAATATATAGTGGTTAAAGGGCGTAATACCGGCTCCTACTGATGAGTCGCCAGTAAGCACGAAACGAATTTGCATGAGATTATACTTTCCGTTCATGCTGTCTTTGGTTTATCGTTTTGGTCACAACTGAACTAATTTGTTACTAGGTTCGTAACACCTAACACATATTTGCATTGGTTTATGTACTGGTGGTAATAATATTTATTATATATATATATATATATATATATATATATATATATATATATATATATTATTTTTTAAATGCGAGCTTTAATAAAATTCATTGTACCCTTTCTGTGTGCAAAAACAAAAAGAAATTTTATCAGATATAAGAAAATTTTCTTTCGCATGATCTTCTCAAATATCTACTAATGAACATATCTTTATATATAAATTGGAAAGCAAAACAAGATAGAAATATGTGAACATAGAGAGAGTGTGAAAAATAGAAACCAATCAAATTGCGTGCGTCACATCCAGTTCAAGCTCAATGCTTGTACGTGCTTCTTCTGCTTACATAAATCCGGCTGAAATTTCTTTATCCATAAGGCTTCGTATGTGGCTAGCCCCCTTTTGTTTTTGCATTTAGTAATTACTTTGAATGCTACTTCTGGAGAACATACGTGCGTTGTTTCGACGATGTGTTGCTCAATTGCAGACGTGTATTCACCATTTGATTTATAACAGGCGTTTAAGTTGCAATGTTCTCTCATTCGAATAATTAACCGTCTGGTCGATCGGCCTGCGTAAGTTGATCGACAAATTGCGCATGTATATTGGTAATTAATATTTGATATCGACATTAACGGCTGTTTCTCTTTGATTGCTGGTAAAGTCAAGAGTGTTACCCTAAATAACACTCGTAATTTGGCTGTATTAAATGTGCGTGTTAATGCTGCTTCAACTTTCTTTTGTACCATTCGGGAAATTGCATCCCCCTTAAATGGGATGTTTAGGTAGGCTGTTTTCTTTTCTGGCCCATAAAAAGTCTGTTTCTGTTTAATTCCCCTTTTAATATTTGATTCAATTAATTGTCTGGGATAACCATTAGAGATTAAATCGTTAATTGCTTTATTATATTAATTTTCTTTTTATTCTTGACTAATCAACCTGTCAATTCCTGAAAAGCAGCAACGAATTGTTGATAATTTATATTGAAACGGCACAAATTTGCTGTAATGCAAATACTGTGCAGACCATGTTGGTTTATAGTAAATTGTTCTTTTTAATTTACCATTAGTTTCTTACTTTAATTGTGAATCTAGGAAAGGCAGAGGATCATCTTTCTCGTGCTTTGACGGGAAGCCGATTTTCGTATATATATATACCGACAATTTAAACCGAAAATTTAATCAGGTAGAATGCCAATTCATCCTGATGCAGTTTTTGGCTTATACTGACACATTATATATAATAAAAATCATACAAATGGTATTCATATATATATATATATATATATATATATATAAAATATTAATCCAACCCTTAAAATATACGAGCATGATTTTGGAAACATCAACGCATAAAGGTAAAAGAAAAAAATTAACAATAAGATACTTTAACCATAAATTTTCACATGGTTGTTGCGACTTGTTCAGTGTGACTCTGGATATGAGCCATGAAGAAGAAAGCGAAAATTTTGCTCAAAAGCTTGATTCCATTTAACGCAGTCTCAAATGGAATGAGACATAATGACCTACCTGATTTAGCAAGTGTTAAAAACCAGTTAATTTTCTCACATTTAAGTTAATGTTAAAATCAATCTTAAGCAAATTGAATTTAATGCCATCTGCATAGAAGTGTGTTTTTAATTTTGTATATTTTAGTTTACAATTTTTTGCCGTAAATCGTAGTGCTAACTATATAAATATCGCCAAATCGTATGCTGATTTACACATCATATTGGAAAATATAATGTCAAAAAATTGACCGTACACACTGCTATAGTCAATAGAATTCACGAGTTACCAAGTTGGTTACAGCTCGTAAATGGTGTTATGATTGCGTTCCTCATGCTCGTTAAGCATATGGTATGCGTCTACAACTTCCACGAGGAACCGAAGCACTGCGCCAGGCCAACACGAAGGCAGATCTTCACTTGTTAATAGAAGAAAGTATGACAGCGTTTGCTAGCGCTATACGACCATCTGCTCAGACCAGCTGGTGTCCGTTAGCCTTGGCTGGCTGATCACCAAATATGGAACAGTTTTCCGGAGAGGCACTACGAAGTTAAAACACCTCGAACTAAAGACTGTTTGCCATTATGTTCACCGTTTCTAAAATATTCATTATTAGCTTAATGGTTGCGCCAACAAAATCGGTTTACCTTTTTGAAATTTTGTTGCGGTGTGTACAATTCGATTAGTTCAATGCCGCGTTTTGCGTACGCGGGTAATAGTTGTACACGGGCAGTTACACAAAGATCCGATTCTTCACACTTTCCGATTTTGTTTTGTCTTTGATCGGGTTGAATTCTTCTTTTTTCAACTGAAAATGCGGTTCTATCACATCTTTGTTTACTGGCGACGTTTCGGTGCCTACTTTCCAGCACCATCCTCAGGCAACACAGTACAAACTTTACAATAGCAGATTTAAGCAAATGTGGTAACCTCGTTCCAAAACCATTCTATTTATATATAATTGACTCAACACTATTTTTAATCATAGAATTTGTCTCAGTAACTAAACTCAATATATAACTATTTATAATTAGCAGACCAATCATTACCTCACCTATCTCAAATTCCCGGTATACGTAATCTCATCTCGTATGCAGAATATTGTAAGGGAGAGAGACAGTATCGAACCTTTTGTTATTTGTTATAACTGTATTGCTACTATGCCACGGTAATCAAAATTCAAAATGATAAAAAACTAAAACCTTGAATGTCATATATTGTATTTTATTTAAAGCCGGGAACTCTAATGTATACAATGGTGTATGAGGTATTGCGCACATAGCAACAAATTAGTTCAAATATGGAGCAGCAAGTTTCGTAGATGGATGGAGAGTGAATGTCATAGCGACGCTTAGGTGAAAGATTAAAGAGAGAAAGAGAGAGATAGTATGGACCAACTAACGTTTTTCAAAAAAACTAATCGTCAAGCACAATGCGAAGTTAATCAACTCATAGAAATAATTGCATAAGACTATTTGCTCATATGACTAAAATAATTCATTATATCTATATACATATATATCTAAATATAATATCGTAAAACCATAATATATATATATATATATATATATATATATATATATTTAGAAGACGGACCATTGTTAATTGTTAAACATGAATATTTTCTATTCTTACTATATATTTATTACGTTAGTCACACCTTATATCATTATATAAAATACATGTCAATATGTATAAAAAAACATATATATGGATATAAGCAACAGTATGAGTCCCAACCTCCCTAATCATATATATATATATATATATATATATATATATATATATATATACACATTAGTAATAATTATTTATTAGGTTATGCACACCTTATATTAATATATAAAATACATATCAATATGTATAAAGAAACACACATATATATATATATATATATATATATATATATATATAAGCAACAGTGTGGCTCCAATATCTATAATCATATATATATACGTTTCAATATTTCTAATAAAATCTTATTTTTTCTCTTTTCTTGCTGTTTTTTGACCAATTAATCAAATTTTATATTTATTTATTCACACATTATATAAATATTTAAAATACATATAAATATGTATAGAAACATATATATAAATATAAAGCAACAGTGTGAGTTAAATGTCTTGTATATATAATTATATATATATGTATATATATATTTTTTTAAATTTTTATTTTGTATTATTATTTTTTTTAAAAAAACCTTCTTAAATAAATATTTAATTTTTTCATGGTAATGTATAAAATGATTAATGCCCGTTTATATATATATATATATATATAATAAACCTGATATTTATCTACCGATAGGCCTATCTATATATCCGTCTATCTATCACATTTTGAATTTCTCTTAAATGGATACATTATAGCTGTTAATAATGAATATCTTCTCTAGGGCTAACTGATATTATTCATTTATTAATATATTCCTACTTTACATAAATATAGAAAATATAAGCAGCGGTCTCTTATCTAATGTCCTATCTACTAACCCTTGCTAAATCTGTATGCACCCTCTTCTGGAACATTATTATTGAGAAAGATAAGTATATAGGAATTGATATTGGTACAGTTCATTCACAATCAGTTCTCTGTAATCGAGGGTTTTTTTACTTAGGTTTCCCCACTTAAATCAGATTCACGCAGCCTCCCGTTTTGTGACCCGTAGAAAATGCTTCATTAAATATTGGGCCCAATGATTTTTTTCTACCGATGTTACACATTCATTACACATTTTCCTGATTTTATTTCAATTGACTCTCTAATTAGTCTAAGTTAATCTGTTGCGGATTTGCATAACGCTTTGATGCGTTTACATCCTTCCCAGTCTATTTCATGACCCGTTTCCTTCGAATGCCTAGCTAGGTCTGATCTTTGAATGTGTCCAAATTTGCAGGCTCTCTTGTGTTCACCTCTACGAACCTTTATAGGGTCGTATCGGTTTCCGCCTATATACCTGAGATTACATTCTTTGCATGGTATCGCATATACTCTGATGTCTCGTAGTGGTTCTACTCTTTCTTTTTGTTAGGTAGTTTATTGCCTATAGTAAGTGATTGTCTTAAAACTGTTTTAATATTGTATTTAGCTGCTATTATTCTAATTTTCCTGCTCAATTTTGAATCAGGTAATACCATAATTTTGTGCCTATCTGGTTCTGTTTCTTTCTTTACTTTCTTTATTATATTATGATTATTTCTCTGTAACATCTCATCTAATAATCTATCTATTATACTTGACGGATAGCCATTTAGTTCGAATATTTCTTTTAATCTCCTCATTTCCTTTTCTCTATTATCTTTATCCACTATTCTAAGACTCCTTAATATCATGGATTTAAAAAAAATCGGTTTACCTATTCGTGTTTGTGTCAGCCACAATAAAGTCAAGAAGTCCATTACAAACGCGAACAATGGATAAAAGGTAGCCTCAGTGTGTTTTCAATCGCCTCAATAAGAGGAGCCGGCATCACAGTCTAGATCGACTATATATTTAATAAATTTTACTGATGCAATGTGGAGCGATATGAAGACACGATCCACGAGCTTGAAGTAAACACCAATCCCATTGAATTTAACCAGTCGTCGAAATCCCTAGCAAAACTACAGTCAGTCACACGTACTTACGCGTTTCAACCTTGCATGATAATCATCAGAGTATGACAGCAAACTGACTAGCGAGGATCACACCGTTATGCATGTATAAGGAAAGTAAAATTAGATTTGCGGCCTCATCTCCAGTAGTCCAGCATATAATATGCTTTACCTGATCTGCGTTTTGATTAACGCAGCTTTCATTGTTCCAGTAATTTTCTTTTTGCAATATATTTCGATCTACATTACCGTAGATCGAAATATATTTCAAATAGAAAATTACTGCAGCAATGAAAGCTGCGTTAGTCTAAACGCAGATCGGGTAATTTCAATTAATCCAGGTTTGCAACTAAGAAGTTCCTTCAATAAATATAATATGCTTGACTGTTAATTTCGATCGCCCAATCTCTATGCAATTAGGAACGTCAACTTGTTATCACCACTTGCACAACCGTTGATTGTTTAATTTTATTATTTATATCAATGTGACGAAGCAGGAGATTTTTTGATGTTCGTGACTGCATGGAAATTGTGCAGCTGACATTTCTTATCAAGCACAATGTATGCGAGACGACTAGAGGTGAGTGACACATGTCTAATTTTGCTTTCCATCTATATGCATTGCAGTTTGACACTTGTTAGTCAGCTTGCAATAGTACACTGCGACATGAGTTTCTGCTAATTTCAGCATTTTATCTGAATTTAGATTCAAAATATTATTTAAAAAATCGTGATACGACCATTGAGAGCCCATTTCATCGTTCGCCATACTGGTTGCAATGTGAAAGGGGTAGATGAGATCTAGTACATGCTTGGTGAGTTGCGCTTTAATATATATATATATATATATATATATATATATATATATATATATATATATAAAAGCGCCGTGCATCATTGGCGACCTTACACCAATTTTACCCTTACCAAACGAAGAGTTTTCAAGTTTTCCAATTCGTTATAAAAAATCAAGCCATTTGCAGTTTGTGGGTGGTGTCGTGGATTCCTTTAAATTTTGAAGCAAATGACGCGTTTTGACAAATTTCGGTGTTAATATAGGTAGAAAACAGATTGTTTTATTTTATGATGAAGGAGGGAGGCTTGAAGATTGTGCTTCTAACGCAACCAACTGAAGTTACTGGTGCTTAAGACGAAGTGCAGGCTTGTTGTAACTTTGTGTCCGCGTTTAGCGCAAATGATTTTGCGTGTAATATGCGGATCGCATTTGCACCCGTGATACGCTTTCGCGTTCTGAATGGGGAACAAACGTCGTCTTCTTACCAGAAGGTGGCCGAAATAAGTTCAATGACATGTCAAACTTTTCCAATACTAAACCTTGTAGACAGATGTTTCCTCAAATGATGGAGCACATACAGTTCACAGCGACAAAATAATTGCAAATGACATATTGGGCTACACTAATGCCGTGTTTACGGCTATTTTCATTCAGGTTATTTACCTACATCTAACTTCCCCGTGCAACATTGACCTAGTTATGCAGGAAACTCAATTTAGATAAAATCCTTCGCCACAATATTTTGAAAACAATAAAATGTCAACATTTGGCGCAAATGTCTTACAAAAAACAGACACAGAGAAATTGAAAACCTCACTCCTAACAAAAGCAATCAAGTAATCTTAGCATTGCATAATGTAAAAAAGGCAATATATTCAGTAGACCTGTTTCGTCCTTACAGGGAACTCTTCACATACTGTCCAGAATTTTCAGCGGCCACGGCTCGAATCTGGGCACTTGTGCCTCGGTATCTATTGCTCCAACCACTGCGCTACACTGCCGCATCCCACACACAATTTTATGTTATATACTAACTTCTGTTATCTTAAAATGAGACTGGTGTTTACATCAAGATTGCAACCTTGATTTAAATATTTCTGACCGCAAGCGCAACCAATTTTCATTTAATTATATATAAAGTTCAGGTATTAAATAACTGGCAAACACGAACGCTTATCACAACCTAAGACGAAATCTGGTAAATTTTCAGAAATATAATACCTTTTAGAATAATGGTTTGGATTCTCCTTGTAAAGATTCACCATTCTCAGTTGCATTTTGTTTGTGAAAAGCCTAGCATAGTCTAAGCATGAGTTTGTAAATCTTCACTCATCAGGGCATTTTCCGCAACATTGAATTGCCGAAAGTCAACCAGTTATCTGATTAGACCACTCTCGTATAGAAAAGAATGAAGAAGTACGCTTTCTCGAGTACTGTGCTCAAATGAGAAACTCACTAAAGAATTTTAGGACATAATCTGCTAGCTTGGAGACATAAATAGTCGATTACGCTATTGTGCGGTTTCCCTTCGCTGAATAACTGATTAGCTCACGAGGCATATGCCTTCACATTCCAAGAGCCAGGGGATAGAATAGCCGACGACTTACATCGTAGTAGAGAACCTGCAGACGAAACTGGATTCAAACCGTGCGCATAGAGAAATTTAAAATTTGAACTAGTTTCAAACACTGTTTTGCGCGGAAGAATATGCTTGAGGTATGAGCCCTGTGGAATCTGATGAACCTACCAATATTGGCTCTTAATTTTCATATTTATGCAAAATCCCACGTCATCAAAGCATAGCTCGCAAACAACTGCGATGTAACAGTTAAATACTGTTTGTTGCGGAGAACTAATATATATGCAAGTCTGTGTTAGGTGTTGCGAACCTAGTAACAAATTATTTCAGTCGTGACCAGAAGGATAAACCAAAGACAGCATGAACGGGAAGTATAATCTCATGCACATTCGTTTCGTGATTACTGGCAACTCATCGGTAGGAGCCGGTATTACGCCTTTTACCCACTATATATTTGGGTGAGGAATGTGGGATAATTGGACGGTACAATCTCCTAGACGAATGTGTAAACATATAGTAGTGAAGTCAACATCATATAAAGTCGCGAAAATGCGACTTCGACGCTCACTCACGCTATATAATTTATGTACTGAGTCTGTAAAGGATACTAAAACTATGGCTATTGTGTTAGTAACCGATAACAAAATTATAGAACCAAAAAGGTACATGGTACCAACACTATGGTTGCCGATTCGGTACATGTTACTATCATGGTGGATATCAATTTATGCTATAGTTCACCGAAATTGAGAATTGAAACAATTTCTGAACACCTGTTACTCCAGAAAATCCATACACTCTGGCCTTGATCGATATCAGTCATCACATTTCGCGGTAAGCATAACATCATTGAATTCAATATATAACAGTTAAACACTGTTTGTTGCGAAGATCTAATATATATAAAAGTATGTATTAGGTGCTGCGAACCTAGTAACAAATAAGTTCAGATGTGACCAGAAGGATAAATCAAAGACACCATGAACGGAAAGTGTAACCTCATGCACATTCGTTTCGTGCTTACTGGCAACTCATCAGGGGCGTAATACCGGGTCCTACTGAGGAGTCGCCAGTAAGCACGAAACGAATGTGCATGAGATTATACTTTCCTTTCATGCTGTCTTTGGTTCATCCTTCTGGTCACAACTGGACTAATTTGTTACTAGGTTCGCAACACCTAATACATACTTGAATGCGATGTGTTGGAGAACAAATGAGCAATTTGAACAGCACGACTACCGTCAGTTACCTGACCTGCTGTGTAACAAGTGCACTTGGTCTCTATCAGAATACGACTTACAACTAAATAAAGATGATCAGAGTGCAATATCTATATAATGAGTTGAGAAATAGTACTATACTCCACTTGACGAGCCCGCTGACTTCAAAATTTCCGTTCAGTGATCAGTTGCACGTCTGATTTGACGTGAATTATATATAACGTTTTGTTTGATCCAAATTAAATAGTTACCTATCGTTCTCTGTTAATTAAAATAGAAGTTCAAAAAACCGTCAGTTTATATAGGCGGGGGTAGTTTTAATAATTTTGGGCAACTTACGGAAAATGGGATTGGTACTATTTCAAGACCACAGACATTATTTCATAGTTGATTTCACCACGGACCACACATTACTTTTTTGCAAAAGAATGCAAGCACAATAATTACATGACGTTTGTGTCAGTGATGATGATCTTGTGGTAAATAAGGGCACTACATTTAATGCACATCAGTTTAGGCTTTTGCATGTATTTCCATAATTAGTTTAATGACTTAAATTTTGTACGTTCACCTCTAGACATGTTTAGCAACAGGTTAATCTATTTTCAGGTGAAAACGGATGTTAGCAGGTATAAATATCACAGAGACGGGATATATGCTACTTGTAACTTATGCTGAAAAATGACAAGTAAGCTAATATTTTAACTGGGTTGAAACGATGTCTATTTGGTCGACTTTTGCCAAAGTTATAAGCGATTATAAAAGTAAATCTTTGCATGTGCCCGTAAAAAGTTGGTTATGGATAAGGATAACGCATTTTCTCCTATATATGTTTTTGTGCGCGTGTGGTCTTTGATTGTGCTTTGAATGAACATTTTGTACAGTTGCCGCAGGTTTAATTGGCTAGAATAGTAAATTATCACGTCTCTGGATTAGAGATTAAATCGAGATTCTGCGTCGAATTTCTAGCCTAATTTAGCTGTGGTGTGATTCTTGTTAATTGCTTTAAGTGACGAGTCGCGATATAAAAAAAAGTATCGGTGTAAAAATTGGTTTCTCCTTCGATTGACTTTGTATTTTTGACTAGCTTCATGGACACAAAGCAACTGATTTAAAAATAATAATTACAAATTCATAGGCCAAAATAAATGTGAATTATTTTAGTCTCAGACATCTTTACGAAAGGAAATAAATTAGCAATGAACATCATTTGGCATAAATCTAAGACATTGCCCAAAATTGCAGACTACTTTTTTTGTGAGATTATTGGTTGAGATATTGTGTGCGTTCGCACGTATATGTATTTTCCTTGTGGATTTGACCGTAGTATGTAATAAATTTCAAGTACCATATGGCTGTAGGAAATGATCTGCAAGCAAGCTTAAATTGATTGAATTTCGAAAAGAAAGACAAAGAGAATAAGTAAGAAATCGCTCTCATTTAGTGACTCATTGTGCAGATGCTGAAGCCTTTGACCTATCATCAAAAAGAAATATGCTCTGTCAGCCTATTTGTCCATTTTATCTGAAATTTCCAATGTTATGGAGATCTATCACCCAAATTAACATATATATATAATATATATATATATATATATATATGTATATATATATATATATATATATATGTGCTCTCTCGGGAGACTTCGCCATTAATCCATCTATCTCCGCGGGTGAATACAACCTAAATAAATACATAAATGCAAATCAGTTTATCTATATTTTTGTAAATAATCTATTCATTTATTCTTTTACTATTAAACTTCTCAACTGCTATTTATTTTAGGCCAAAATCTTTAACATCAAACACTATTTTCATAAAAATTTGCCGATTTCTCTGTTATAATCACAATCACTAGTTTTTCTTACCTTCTGTTTGTCGCGAAGAATAAGCATATGTAAAAGCAAGTGTGTATTCTGTGTTTTGCACCTAGTAACATATTAGCCAAAATAAGGTCAGAGAGATAAACCAAAGTCCACTTGAACAAATGGTGTAACCTCATGCACACTTTCATTTCATGGTTACTTGCGACTCACAAGTAGAAGCCGGTATTACGCCAAATTTAGGACGGTAGGTGAAGAGTTCTCAAGAAAGACGAAACGGGCTATTGGATGAATGCTGAGTTTATATTGACAAATATATGAATATAATGGGATTCGTGTTTATATCAACCTATATCGCAACCTATATTTAAATAATAATTATCACCGCCTGCGCAACCAATGTTCGTTTAATTATACCTCAAATGCTTATGGCTGTAATTTCTTATTAGCGCTTTTAGTTCTGATGTTTCCGAATAGAATACAAAGACATGTTAGGACACGCGGAATCAAATATTTTACAAATTAGACTAAATTGGCTGTAGGCGTGTTTATAGTCTGCCTACAAGCCAGTGCTGTGAAGTTTTTATGATTAGAATGTTTCGTCTTAGCGGTGGCAACTGGCTCATTCAAACTACTATGAGCGTTTCCAGCAAATCGCATCTACAGGCTACTCATGTGCTGATTTTTGTATTTAAAAAACACATACCTTTATCGTTTTCAGTAGAATGCGTATTGTCCGTTCTTTTTAAAAGTGCGCCACGTGCGTTTTTAATTAAAAGACCTATTGAATCTCGGTAGATGTTGACCTGTCTTAATTAATTTGGCACAATTTGGTCAAGGCGCAAAGCACACTTGATTAATATGATATTTTTCATATTGACAATGCAAACATCTTTTTCTAGCTTCATCATTTGAATTTCGTTGCTGTTCTTTTATACTTTAAGACATTCCACGTACCATTTTTTATGAAACCGTATCATTTCTGTTTAAACTTAACATGTCAAAAGAAAAGAAACCCGGTTCCGATTTGGGTGAGACGATGAGAGAAATCCTCTTTTAGCAAATTTGATGTAACAACGTCATTTAAATTAGCTAGCGCGGCGTTTATTTATACCTTTTTTCGATTAATTCTCTTATCGCATGAAAAAATGGAAAACATATGGCCACGCAAAAAGATATCGCTACTGAAATTACGATTTTTTGTGCGACATAAATTTGATTGATCATCTTGCTTTTGTTTTGTGAAACCATGCTTTTAATTCTACGGTCTTCATATTTAATCAAAATATATTGGAATACTGTTTCGGAAGCCTTTTTTTAACGGGAAGCTGATCCCACCAAACGTTTGACAATTATTAAGTCAATTAGTTAAATTATCGTTGTGATCTTGATAAAAAACAAATCCTATTTTATGCATACTTTTTTTAGCATATACTAAGAATTGCATAATTTAGAAAAAGCAAATCATCCAGTAGTCCGGTTTCATCCTTATTGGAAACAATTCAAGTGCTGTCCTGAATCTGACGTAGGGTGGTTCCGTGGTAAGAGCAACTGACTCTAGCGAAGAAATGCCCAGATTCGAGCCATGTCCGTGGCAAATTCTGGACACTCGGTGATGTGCTTTCAATAAGGACGAAATTAGTCTACTGGATGCATTTCCTTTTCCACATGATGTATATAGTGTGATTGGTGTTTATACCACAATCGAAACCTTGATTTAGATAATTGTTTCAGCGTCTGCAAAACCAACTTTTGTTTAATTATTGAGTAATGTCTTAAACTAATATTAAACTGTTACATTTATGATTACTGGTAGATTTTTCAGCCATAACTGACTGTTCACTAGATAATTGAGTGTCACCTATGTAAGTATGTGTGTATATGTGTGTGCACAGTTAATTATATTTAAATGATTACTTCTCAGACACAAGCACACACTCACACACATAAGCATGGTGTACGACTATCTAGTGAATCATGAGTAGGTGTTATTTACATATCAGGGAGCTTATACTTCACATTTTTGCTTCGAAAGCGTTTTGCTGTATAAGCAAACATCAATTTTGTATTACTTTAATCTGGATTGCAATCTTGAGCTAAACACCTGACCCTTCATGTATTAAAAATTTGTCAGTATAAACTAGGCATAGTGTAGTGTTGAAAAGGAAATTCGTCCATTAAACCGTTTTCGTCCTTATTGGGAACTCGTCAGGAACTGTCGAGAATTTTGCTCAAGATCGCAACCTTGATTATAGTAATTGTTATCACCGCTCGCGCAACCGATGTTCACTTAATTATATAAATTTTCAATTCAATACCACTTCTCCACGTAGCATAGTGTCTGTTCTATAATGACAGATTTGGGACGGTTAGTTGGAAATATAGGGCTAAAGAGATGCGATGTAGGCTCCAGCTAAAGGAAGGGCTAACCAGAAATCTTTAGTTCGTATACAATTGACAATTTTGGTAGTGTGCGGCAGGGTGGCTTAATGGTTAGAGCACGATATTCGAGTGCTGTCCGCGGAAAATTAGGGACAGTAAATGAAGAGTACAGAATAAGGACACTATACAAATGTATGTACATTTATTCTCATTTTCTTATCAGTTTTGTATTCCAGTACTTACTGCGTTTTTATTCTTTTAATATTTAATTTTGATAGTGCGTCTTCTTGGACAGTTAAATTTGAGGATGCAAGTTTTTGGTTGATCGCGTTGTTCCTTGTTAAATCGAACGAGTATTTTTACTTAGCACAATTGCGTAAGACGTCGGCTTAAACAAACAGGGCAAATCGGCATATGCACGGTCAGAATTACCGCGAGCCAAAGGTTCGCAAACTTCCTTGATGAAGGAACTCGCCGCCACTAAGATCAAATATGTTATTGACCAGACATCCACAACACTAACTGGAAAACAAAGTAAACAAAACAATAAAAATTTGAATGCCAAGAAAGATGCCTATGTCCTTTTTAATTTCAAATCGAATGTAAAATCAAACATTTTCAAGAATAAGAAAAGAGTATATTTTGGCACTCCATAGCTGTTCACATGCAACCCAGTTGACACAAATATCGATTTCGCTACATAATCGTTATCTTAATAAATAAAATCCTAACGTACAATTCTAGTTCAGTAGCTGATTTTTCACTCAAGGTGAAGTTCATTAGCTTCGTTCACATTCTACATATGCGAACATTACCATTGGAATTGCTTATTAAATAACGCTGACATACATATCTGGGGTATAAAATTGAATTTAGATACTGCTTGTGACGGAGAACTAATATATATGCAATTATGTGATAGGTGCTGAACACCTAGTAACAAATTAGTTCAGCTGTGATCAGAAGGATAAACCAAAGGCAGCATGA